>NMRB01001958.1:7548-28121 GCA_002633025.1 Notospermus geniculatus | reverse complement strand
GGGGGGGGTGGCATTGCACAACAGCTCAATTTGAGGGGCCAGTAGAACTTATTCTTGGTTATCCAAACAGTTAACATGTCAAGAACTGCAAATGAAAACTGTGCTGACGGCATGTATTGCGTGATACTGAACTGAGTGATACTGATAGTTATTTAGAAAACACAAAGGACAAACCTCTAGGTCTAGTGCTGTGTGCTCTTTTGTCTGAAATAAACACACAAACGGGTGAAGGTTCAGGTACGGACGACACGTAAGAACACATAATGCGGGAGCTAACAGAGATTTAACACACATCTCAAGTACAAAAACTTTTTTGGTTTGTGGTTTAGGTTCCACTCCTCTGACCACAAAAACCCAATTCTTAAGTTCCGCAAATGGTGCGTTTAGAAGATACAGCCGTTTGAATTTTGGGTACTGGCTTTATCATTGGACCATAATCAGAGCATTGTACAGGGACTTGGAAACTGATGTACAGCTAACTTTTAAGTTAAAGTGTTAAGACTGGAGTTAAAGTGTAAAGTCGGATGACACCTCTATATCAGACTATAAACCCAAACTTTAACTTTAACTTTGATTATCAATATTGTATTTTGTATTCATTTTCCGTCAGGGCCGACGCTATAGCATTATTGGCCCTGGTAAGTACGGAGGAGGCCATCACAAGCTACGCATGTTCCTCACTTGGATGGGGTCTTTTACTTGCCCTTGCAAAGACACAAAGTACAAGGTACCACGGCTTACTGTCCCATGCGACGGACGTGAAGAGCCGGGAATGAAATCCCACATGGCCCGGGCTGGATTCGAACCCGGGACCTGCCGCTTGCTAAGCGGACATGATAACCACTAGGCTATCAGGCTCCTTGCTAAGCGGGCTCCTTGCTAATACTGTCAATGGGGGTGGGGGTGGGGGTGGGGGTTTCAAATTAATAGTGAGTAGATGGAACGGTATCTGAAAATCATGGAAGCTTTTTAAAACCATTTGAGGGAATTTTTAAAAATTCATATTATTTTAGGGGAAAAGATGAAATGGGAATAAGGAGGGCATAATCACCAAAACTCAGGTTCCTATACTGTAGATGCAAATGTAACCATTTAATGGAACAACCCAACTCACCCGAAGTCGCTCTAATTCCGGTTCCTCTTCTTCTTGGAATGGTGTCGGTACTCTATCCTCAACTTTTGCCGGCTCCATCGGCGGTGGTTCAGCAGGTTCCTCAACCGGGGTGACTCGATCAGGGGTTGCAGAAACCGGGGTCGGGGTCTTTTTAGGCGTTCCTGCTATCGGTCCAGACCCTGCTGATTTCTGCGACCGGTTTGATCGAATACTTGCTCTGGAGGCGCGTTTTGAACCGGCGGGACTGACCGGTGTAATTTGTGCCGAGTAGGTGACAGATCTGGCAGAACCGGACCTCTCCGATGCCGGTTGGCTGGGAGGGAGTGTTTCCTGTTTAATCTGTTGGAAGTACGGGATGGGTTCATCTGCTAATTTGAGGATGGCCTCGTGGAAGTTGGTATCGTCAAGGAGTCCCCTAAAAAAGAAAAAGCTTCATGTACTGATCAGGGCAAAAGACCACGACCTATGAGCAATGTGTCTGAAGTTTCTTTTTCTAACATCATTTCCACTTATATCTGGTATCCAAAAAAGAGCACACAAACGACACACAGTATAGGCACAATAAATCAGAAAGTCGTCTCCGAATATTTCGAAAATTTTCGACCCCAATCAGGGTCTTCCTCATTCACCTCTGGGATCTCTTCTATATAGCGCCTGAGGAATCGGGGTCGAAAAGTTTCGAAATACTCGGAGACGACTTTCTGATTTATTGTCCACTTATATCTGGGGTGAAAATAACCCGCTTGTTGGTCACCTGACAGTAAACCTTACATTATCCTGTAGCAGATGAAAACTTATTTAATCTCATGGCTTTTTCCCTTCAAATATAGAGATTGGTTTTTGTGACATTATTAGCTATTTCTTTTGGCTGAAGGATCTTTTTCAGTGAATTCCGAAAGAAAACAACACCATGGACTGAAAACTAGTCTATCGTAGTAAAATGGCTGAAGAGGGCTTGAGAACACCACACCTGATGATACTTGAGAGAGCTCCTGACAGGACGTCACCCTCCAGCTCAAGACATGGCACCTCCTTCTTCTCATTGGCAAGATCTTCTTCCTTCTTTTTGATGGCCTTGGTGAGCCTGGCACTCATACACCTGGAAAACACGTGTAAAATGATTTGATGAGACCTGATATTCGAAGGGTTATCACGTGCTGCTACAAAGCAAGCGGCAGGTACTGGGTTCAAATCCAGCAGGGCCGTGTGGGCATCATCCCTGGCTCTTCATGTCCGTGGGACAGTAAGCTGTGGTGCCTTGTACCTTGTTCCTTTGCAAGTGCAAGTAAAAGACTCCATCCTAGTGAGGAACTGTTCCTCACTTGGATGGAGTCTTCCTTACTTGCCAGGGCCAATAATGCTGTCTTCATCTCTGAATAGTTATTTGATTATAACTCCTGGAAAGGATCCATCCAGTTAGTATTGCACCAAAGGGGTTGATACCAATGCATATTAGGTGTGTACAGGGGGAAGGGGATCCCAAAATTGGATGAACATGTGCAATGTTTCGATGTTGTTACCTGTAGTGTTGACGCTGTGTTTTTGACCGCCAATATGGCAGCACCTATGAATTGTGATGTCACATGGGATCCTCAAAAGTCTAAAGAGCTAAAGTCTGGCACAGCCTTCGCGCGACCCAAAGGAATGCGGAAGTAGGCTTACCACAAACCACAGGCTGACCACAAATCTTATTCAACACACGACTCTTAAATAACCGATTGGACAGCGTTATCAAATTATACTCTGCTCCACTTTTACGGGCAAAAACGAAAATTACAGGCAGCATATCGCTCATGAGTCCTTAGTGTGTAAACGCTGTAGAACAGCCATAGAATGTATGAATTGCGAATAGACTGTAATAGTGCCCAGTCATGTGCAGGCGATCGTCGTTGGTAACGTGGGGGTAGATGGCGTAATTAGGAAGCCGCAAGCTGTTGTCAGATTTCGTATTTCCGCATTCCACTGGGTCGCACGAAGGCTGCGCCAGACTATACAAGTACATGTAATAGGGGTGTCGGGGTGGCGCAGTGGAAACATCGGCGCCTGCCACCACTAAGGTCGCGGGTTCGATCCCCGGTCGTGCAAGTGGCTTTATGTGGTAGAGAGGGCGATCTCTCCTCGACATCGTAGGTTTCCTCCGGGGGCTCCGGTTTCCTCCTACATATCGTTAATATCGTCCAGTATTGTTTGATGAGTAGCTATAATGCCCGAAGTGGGCGCTTGCACTCCTTAGATAATATTTTTAAAGTACATGTAATAACACTGTATTTGGTGTCCAGCTCTCAATTCAAAATTTCAAACGTACCTGTCCACATAGAATCTGTGATATTCCTCTGGGAAGTTGCTCTGGAAGTCCGCCACGTGATGCGTCCTTGCCGTCACGCCCAGATGAAGCAGGAAAGGTTTCGGTGGTTCCGGTTTCTCCCAGAGATCTTCCTCGATGAATTTCTCGAAAGTTGCCAAATGTTTCTCGGCATCGGCGGAGAGTTTTTTAATCGGCGGGAGTGTTCTGTAGCGTGGCATGTCTCCCTCGCGCTTCACGGCTTGGATGAAGTCCAGGGCCTGCAGGCGTCCACTTGGGGGGCGCTCCTGTATTGAAATTAGAATGCAATTTTTTAAAATTTAAATCAGGTTTACCAAATATTACTGCGCTTTGTAAAACCAAAGAGAAGGTGAGCACAAAAATCGACACACAATATAATAAAGTATAATAGTCAATTTCCAGAATATTTAGTCAATTTCTAAATATTCTGGAAATTGTTAATGTTAATTTCTCTTAGATGTAGAAAGATTTTGTGACGGTTAATATCTGAACTAAGAACTAACAACCTAAGCTGTATTATCATACTGTTATTGTAATCATACGTTCTGCGGGTATTGTGTAAGAATTTTTTAAATGTTGGTGACTGTTTTTGCACTGTCTCTCTGATTAATTCCGTTACCGACAAAAGTGGGCAACACTGCTCCTTAAGCTTGAATTGTAGACTGGGTTTGAACCTGTTCAAAAATATTTTGGACTCATATGCCCAGGATATGACCGATTTCGTATCCGTGAAGCACTGGGCAGGGAAACAAGTACATGTACACGTAATACAGAAGTGCAATACACAGTATGTGAGTGCAACTAAAGGGTGAAAGTGCAACCAGGACTACCATAAAACTTGTGCCCTTACCTTTGCCTGAAGCTTTGGGGAATGTGGCAGAAAGCTAACCATGCTATAAAGCCTGTTTTCTAAGGATATTTAATCTATTAATGCTCACATCAGGGATTTATTGCCTATTGCACACATCCAAGACGGCGGCTATGGCAGCCATCTTGAATTCGATTTCCATCAAATATCTTGAGAGCGCTTTCAGCGATTGCCCCAAAATCTTTGATGATTATTGGTCTCTATGAAGGGAAGGTTCCTTTTGATGACCAGGACCACAGCTCATCCAAGATGGCAGCTATGGTGGCCATCTTGAAACGAAACGGCTGCCATCCATCCTAGCTTGTCGTGAGAACCGCGACAAAACATGGCAAAACGGGAAGAAACGCGCAGCAACCGTGACAAAACGCGCACAAAACGGGACAGAACGTGACAAAACCTGAAAGGACCGGGGGAATACACATGCCTCCCAGCCCACTACGGACTGCCTCCAAGTTTTGTTACGGCCTGTTACGTACCGTAACGTTTTGTTGCGTTCATCCCGTTTTACTACGGCCTACTGGGTTTCTCATCCACACCGTGACTGCCGTGGCAAATTTTTTGACAGTTTAAAAATCCGGCACGGCATCCACGGCAATCACGACCTGTCACGTTTGCCCATCCCGTCCCCCTGCGTTGTCTCATGTCCATGCCGTTTTGCCCACGGTGGTCTGAAACGTGATTGCCGTGGCCGCCGGGAACATAGTGTGAACGTAGCACTAAGAGCTAATAACGCTTTACAGTCCCCCCTCGCTATTACGAACCCTTCGGGGTCCAAGGGTAAACGCGGAGTTCATAATAGCGAGGATTTACATACATGTCATGAAATTTTGGGAGCCAGACTTTGTGTTCGTAATATCCGGGAGTTCCTAAAATCGAGGTTCGTAAGAACGAGGGTGCACTGTATTTGGTTTTCAGCTCTCAATTCAAATTCAAACGTACCTGTCCACATAGAATCTGTGATATTCCTCTGGGAAGTTGCTCTGGAAATCGGCCACGTGATGCGTCCTTGCCGTCACGCCCAGATGAAGCAGGAAAGGTTTCGGTGGTTCTGGCTTCTCCCAGAGATCTTCCTCGACGAATTTCTCAAATGTTGCCAAATGTTTCTCGGCATCGGCGGAGAGTTTTTTAATTGGAGGTAGTGTTCTATAGCGTGGCATGTCTCCCTCGCGCTTCACGGCTTGGATGAAGTCCAGGGCCTGCAGGCGTCCACTTGGGGGGCGCTCCTGTATTGAAATCAGAATGCAATTTTTTAAATTTAAATCAGGTTTACCGAATATTACTGCGCTTTGTAAAACGAAAGAGAAGGTGAGCACAAAAATCGACACACAATATAATAAAGTATAATAGTCAATTTCCAGAATTTTTAGTCAATTTCTAAATATTCTGGAAATTGTTACCCGGTAATGTTAATTTCCCTTAGATGTAGAAAGATTTGGTGACGGTTAATATCTGAACTAAGAACTAACAACCTAAGCTGTATTATCATACTATTATTGTAATCATACGTTCTGCAGGTATTGTGTAAGAATTTTTTAAAAGTTGGTGACTGTTTTTCCACTGTCTCTCTCATTAATTCCGTTACCGACAAAAGTGGGCAACACCGCTCCTTAAGCTTGAATTGTAGACTGGGTTTGAACCTGTTCAAAAATATTTTGGACTCATATACCCAGGATATGACCGATTTCGTATCCGTGAAGCACTGGGCAGGGAAACAAGTACATGTACATGTAATACAGAGGTGCAATACACAGTATGTGAGTGCAACTATAGGGTGAAAGTGCAACCAGGACTACCATAAAACTTGTGCCCTTACCTTTGCCTGAAGCTTTGGGGAATGTGGCAGAAAGCTAACCATGCTATAAAGCCAGTTTCCTAAGGATATTTAATCTATTAGTGCTCACATCAGGGATTTATTGCCTATTGCGCACATCCAAGATGGCGGCCATCTTGAATCAGATTTCTATCAAATATCTTGAGAGCGCTTTCAGTGATTGCCCCAAAATTTTTGATGATTATTGGTCTCTATGAAGGGAAGGTTCCTTTTGATGACCAGGACCACAGCTCATCCAAGATGGCAGCTATGGTGGCCATCTTGAATTCAGTGTCTGTCAGTTATCGTGAGAATGCTTTGATTGATCAAGCTGAAATTTTTTGTCAGTGGTTGTCTCTATGAGGGCAAGGTTCCTTTTAATGACCAATAGAGGCCTTGCAATGACGTCATCCTGGCGGCCATGCTGGAGGGCACAGGCCTTGACAGGGCGCAGAGGTGTGCCGTACATGTGACCTGCGTGAAGTGCGCCACGCCATATGCACGGCTCATTTCGCTGCACCTCTGCAGCATGTGCCTCCCAGCATGGCGGCTTGTGACGTCATTTGCAAGGCCTCTATAAATGTACCACCGCTTCCCCCAAATTTACCACATGGGCCATGCCCACAACAACGCAACAGTCAGGGGCATATGCCGCGCTCTATGTTGCTCTTGTTATATTTTGCATGTGAATTTATGTGCCTGCATACAGCATAAGCGTGGTTCATAAAGGATAAGGCTGGGATCCAGGCTTTTTTCACTGAGTTTCACTCACCTCCGGGTCCCATACCATGACGACCTGGTCACTAGCTTTACCAGTCGTTTCAGCCGTCCTAATCTGACGCGAACCTGCACTTGTCCCACGGGAATGAACTGCACTCGACTGCCGCGACAGAGCGGCCTCAGAACTCACCTCCTCAGGATGGAATCGTGGGTAATATTCATCAGCATGCGGGTCTTTCTCCGTGATAGTAAATTCGTATTTTTGACGTTCTTTTTCATTTTCCCACTTGGCCAATCGCGTGTTGTATTTCTTCATTTCTGTCTCGTCCGTGACCTCACAAATGAGGTCAAGGTCATAGAATGAGGCCACGTCAAAAGCCGTGAAGGTCACTTTGCAGAATTTTGATTCCTGTGGTTTCAGGATCCCAGAGACAGGATTAATCTGCATGTACTGGAAAGAAACAACACCAACAAAATTAGGCTACTTTGACTATTTTTCATTAAAACTGGAAAAATACATAGCGTAACGACATCGTTAACCTTACGACGGCTTCGGGAACATGGGTCCTGGATCGTTGTAGACTGGTACCCAGTCTCTTGATTGCGGTATAATCAAATCCTTGCGGTGGCTCAGGGAATCAATCTAGGATCGTTGGTGGGTGGATATAAAACCCGGACCAGGAAAAGTACAGGTGACAAAACGAAGCCAAATCGAAAAATCTCAGATTTTTTTTGGCAGCGCCTGCTCCTGGAAATCTGGGAATTCCCAGAAAACTCATCTATGACAGTGTTATCTAGACCATTTTAGAGTGGCGCCGTGCCATGCCCTAAAAGGGGGCGCCACTGTGCCCTTTTAACCCCCCTTGGGCGCCATGCCCCTAAAAAAAATTATTTGTTTTTTTTAGGTTTTAGTACCCCCCAGACCCTCTGTCATGGTCCCTTTTGGTCATATCACCTTAGAAACTGGCCTCAATTGGCTGCTGAATGGAGTTGTAGGGACCTTTTTAACTGACAAGCTTCTCGAATTCCGTTAGTAGAAATGTCGCGAATGAAAAGTGCCCTTTTCTTGGTTGAAGTGCCCTTTTCACAAAGTTTGCACCGTGCGCTTCTGAAATCCTAGATATAACCCTGCGTTAACAAACCAAGTTTACGGACATACGTCCAACATGTACGGACTGGCGCACGGCAAACCACCACTCAATGACCCCAACTGTAAGTCCTGCTGGGCCTAGTAGCAAAGCAGGGTAAAAAGTCTTCCTACCTGAGCATCCTTCTTTGATGTTGTGTGCCACTTGAAAGAAACCGTGTTGGTGAACGACCGGTTGATCACAAACACAATCTGACGGCTCCGACAAAACAGCGGCATGTTACCAAACGTGATTCGCTCCTGGGATAAAAAGGCTAACTGTCCGGGGACGGGGGCACTCTGGATACCGGGGACGCCGGTGAGGTCGTGCTGGTCTGCAGCTGGTATCGCATCTCCCATGATCCTCTTGTCGAATCCGATGCCGGTGAAGGTGATTAGTGCCGTGTCACCGTTGTCGATCTTGATGGGCACATCGACCTGATAAAATATAGTTAAGAATTGGAAATGAAATGGTCAGGGCCAACTTTCCCACCCAGTGGCGGATCCAAGGCCAAGGGGGGTGTGCCCGGCGCACGCCCCCCATTCAGCCGCCGAGCATCAAAAATTTTGGAAGGCATAATCAGACCCCTGATTTTCAGTAATGAAATGGCCAGGGCCATTGTGCTCACCTCTGTGATAAGTCTCCATGGTTAAGTGTGAAACTGTGACTCTCATGGTCAATGTTGAGGATCAGTTTTGGCCTCGAGCGGTGAGAAGTACCACTCTACAGCTGCAGTTCTTCCTGGCAGGATTTCTCCCACTGGATTCAAACATTCGAATATCGGATGATCGAAGTTCTCATACGTCATGTAGTCCAATGGCGTTGTGTCGATACGGTATTTGACTTGTTGGGCACTGCCGTTGTAAAGTTCGTAGACCTGTTTGGGATTGTTTTTCTCCCCGATTGGGACTGGGGTGAACATGTGTTTGTTGCTGGCAAAGTGGACGTAGGGTCTTTCTGGTTCCACAGTTACACCAATGAAGTTGATCTGAAGCATAGAAAGATTCCGACATAAATTCAATGAAGTTGATCTGAAGCATAGAAAGATTCCGACATAAATTCAGTAAGAACCAATGAAGTTGATCTGAAGCATAGAAAGATTCCGACATAAATTCCGAAGCAAACTGAGAAGTTGATCTGAAGCAAAAATAGGATGATTCTTACATAAATTCAGAACAATCAATGAACTTTTAATATGTAGCTGATCTTTGGATATTCCAGTATTATTACAATGACACTAATCAGTCTTTATCACACAGTGCAAACCTGAAATGCCACAGCAAACATTTCTCCCATGTTTTACTCACCAATATCTCTCGCCCCCGATTCAGCTTGAGCAAGACTGGCAGCCTATCCGTCCCTGGCATTACGTGGCGATATGTAAATGTGACAGTCTTGCACTCACCAGGCTCCATCGATCCCTTACTGGGCTGGATATCAAAGAGTTTGTTGTCCATTACTTTCATCTGAAATGTACAACAGCAAGGTTTTAAATGACAAAAAAAACATGCAAGTCATCTTAAAGTACATTTAAATCATCTAGACCCCGATGGGAGGACCCTTTGGTTGTAGGCAGACCTTGGTATTGTTGGTGAAGTCTGGCTGTTGAAATGCGTTTTATTGACAGTAGCCTGAGACTTCCAGCCAATGTCGTGCACCATGCCTGTGTTCAATTTTGAATCAAGGCCTAGTTGCATGTTCTATTTCCAACCAAGGTTCAGCTGGTTAGAAAACAATGTGCATTGGACCGTTTAGGGTATAAACGCTTAAATTCTAAAGAGCCGAAAAGTAGGAGTCAGAGCCAAAAGTTGGGGTGTTCCAACCGAGATCGACGTCCATGTGTACGAACCTCATGTAGTTCATCATCATCAAATTCTCCCGTCTCCGCCCAGTATTCCAACTCAAGCTGCAGATCAGACGGAAACAGGAAGTGCCATTCAACCGGGACAGCGCCGGTGTTCTCAAACATCAGATGGACGACGCACGGATCGCTCTCCATCGGCGCCGCACTAAAGTTGAAATCGATGATCGCACGGGTGTAGACGGGTGGACGGCGTTGATGGCTGGTGAGAGATCAAAAAGTCAGAAATTTTGTCCATGACAAATGCTGCTCAAAATACTGTACAAATACTGTTCAAAATACAGTACAAAAACACAGTTCAAAATACTGTACAAATACTGTACCTACATGTACTCATGCAGCTATATTATAATGACAGTGCATTCGGAGACCAGCAGACCGCCTTTTTCACCATGTGACTGAGTTAAGCTGTAGGGGTTATTGTCATCCTGGGTACACATAAAGTGTACCCAGGTTTGATGTCGTCAAGTGAAAATGCACCCTGGGTCCACTTTCTTCTCACAAACTGTATTCAGGTTCTGATTTCGAGACCTTGGGGCAAGGTTGTCATTCCCATGTACGTGTGCATGTGTCATGTGTGCATGGCCATGATGGCATGGGTGTGTCTGATCATGTGATATGGCAACAGTACCACCTGGCGGAAGGTCGTGGAACCAACCTTTGCTAATTCACCTGTCCGACGAGATGTTGAGAATGAGCTCGTGCCTAGGTCTCTAAATCAGAACCTGGGTGGGGTTTGTAAAAGAAAGTGGACCCAAGGTACAATTTCGCTTGACGACATTGAACCTGGGTACACTTTATGTGTACCGAGTACGACAATAACCCCTTCAGCATTAGTTTAGGTCTGATCATTGCTTACTCTGCACCATGTGAGAAAGATTACCACAGTCACATTGTGAAAATGCCGGTCCGCTGCTCTGCGAATATTTAAAGCCACACAAATTGCTTTTTAACACATCCTCCGATGTTTAGTGCGATATAAAATGGACTGTGCTCTACCTGAATACATTAGAGCTCTGCCTGCATTTTTTCAATATTTCCAAATTCCGATTTTGGAATTTGGAAATATTTTGATGCAGAAATATGACCAACAAACCGGAACAAACCGTGTTAAAATTAGCCCAGCAGTATCTGAAATATTCAAGGTATCAGGTGTAGATAAACTTCCATGACTGTACATGTACAAAAGCTGTCAGATAACATTGGTAAGTTACTGTACCTGTGTCGTGTCTGTACAGAATACATGAGTTCAGCTGGTGACGGATCTGCATCCAGACAAACATTCATACTGAAAAAAAGATCAGTTAAGAATCATGAATTTCGCACTCATAAAAATATGCGAGGCGGTCTAAGAAAATCCATCAGATGTCGCATTTTCACACCAGAAACAAATGGATATCCAAATACATGTAGAGCGCAAAAAATGACACACAAAATGATAAGATACGTAAAGTCGTCTCCGAATTTCGCAAATTTTCAACTCCAACCGGAGTCTTCCTCAGACACTTTTTAGTAGAGGTCCCAGAAGTGAATCCGAATTTTGCAAATTTTCGAACCCCCCTCTGGGATCTCTACAAGAAAGTACAGAGGATGCGCAACGTTCCGACTCCGACTTCAACTACGAGAATGAATTGCAGTCCGCTGTGGACATCCTTGATAAAAACGATTTGACAGAAGTTTTCAATTCGTCAAACACCATAAATTGAAGGCAGAACAAATTTGCCTTATCAATCGGAAGTGCGGATAAATAATGAATATTGAAGTCGTAGTCCTAGTCGTTACGACTTTGAGACACGACCTTGACGACTACGATATTTGCGATTTATGCGCACTTCCGGTTGTGAGTGAAAATTATTCTGCCACAAAGTTATGGCATTTTACGATTTGCAAACGTCTATCACATTGTTTTTATCAAGGATGTCCATAGTGGACTGCAAGTCGGAGTCGGAGTCGGAAAGTTGCGCATCCTCTCTAGTGCCTGAGGAAGACCCCGGTTGGGGTTGAAGATTGGCGAAATTCAGAGACGACTTTACGTATTTTATCAGAAACAAATTGAAATAACATTTATAGAAAAAAAGACTTTGGGCAAATTGCTTGCAGCGCTGACCTGTTGGGATAAATTGTCAAACCTGCAGAAGACAGATGAATTATGCAACAAACATAAAGTTTCTGAAGAAAAACAAATTATTTCCACAACTTCTGACACTGGATTTGCGAAGATTTTTTTAACAGTATCAAGTTTTGCCCACCTGTCCAAGGAAAACAGATTCCAGAGCTGTTTTTTGCTGATTCCACTAGCGCTGCCGTGACAGCGTGCGTCGGTGATGGCCATCGTGGGGAATACGCCAGTCGTCAGGACATGACACAGGTGCTGGGGTTCCGCTGCTGTCCTTTTCCCTGGAGTACAAAAAGGATCATAAATTACAACTGAGGCAGGGATGTGCCGGTTGGCATTTCTGCATCCTGAACGGGGCCCTCCAGCGCTGACCAGCAGCGGCAGAACCCTGACATACAACAATGGAGTTTGTAATCTGAGATCTTACCTTCAGGAGAAAGTAACTGATAGGAAATAGCGAACTGGTAGAAGACTCTCCTCATGGGTCTGACAGTGGCGTGGATGGTCGTCCTTGATCTCGCCGGGAGCATACCCTGGGTTTCTTCAAGTTCAAGAGCTGAAAAAAAACAAGACAGAACTACATGTACAGTAGAAAATGCTTAGGGCCGTATTTACGAAGCGTGATTAGGCCAACACGTGTGTAAATTCATAGTTATTCAGGTTAAGGGCCTAGAAAACCATTGTTTTGCTACCTTGTACGCTGCCGGGCACCGTTTACACGCAGGATAACCACACGCAGTTAACATTCCTGTGCTTACATGCAGGAGGATCGAAGAAAAGAGTTGAATGACTCTAAACAATTTAACCAGGTTCAATTTAACTTTTTTGTAGTAGAGATGCCAGATTAAACTTTGCCAATTTAAGTGCGCCCGAAGTTTCTTTTTTCTAACGTTATTTCCATTTATTTATGGCGTGAAAACAACCCTTTCGTTTCGGCCGCCTGGCATTAAAATTTACATCGTCTTGTAGCAGATGAAAATTTCTGCATTTTTCAATGCTTTTTTCCTTAAAAGAAGAGGTAGGAGGGCGATAATGACAACGTCTTTATCTCATTACTCCTGTAGAAAAATGTACAGCTCATTTTTCCATGATGCAATGTCAACACCAAAAACGTCGTCAATGATGTCGCTTCGGTCGCACAGCTCACAGCGCCGACATGTCGGGATAAACAGCACTCCGGTTCCTCATTGGTTAATCATGGATTACATGTATGTCACATCAACTTGTTGCAGATCGAGGTTGTGGTTGCGATTTCGGCGAAGTGTGCAGATCTGTGAATTCGAGAATCGTCTATTGCCTAGACATCACAGACTTACCGACAGCGTCCCCGCGGACTTGATCCTCCGGATAAGGTCCATCTATCACCTGGTCCACGTGGAGCCGATAGAACAGATTACACGGACTGTTGTTGTAGATAGAGAAGACCTTCGATGCCAAACTGCCAATGACAACATTACCAAAGTCGATGAAGGATTCCTCGGCCTGAAAGGTAACATGATCTCCTGATGTTTCACACTGAATACCAAAGAACTACAGTGCACCCTCGCTCTTACGAACCTCGATTCTACGAACGCCCGGATATTACGAACACAGCGTCTGGCTCGGAAAATTTCATGACATGTATGTAATTTTGCCTTTTCGGTCGGCCGTTTGGCCAAATTCCTGCCCATGATCAATTATGATGTGTACAATTTACAATACAAACCAAAATCCAAGCTTGGGTTTGATAAGTGTACAATACAAACCAAAACCAAGCTTGGGTTTGATTAGTGTACAATACAAACCAAAATATCCAAGCTTGGGTTTGATTAGTGTACAATACAAACCAAATCCAAGCTTGGGTTTGATTAGTGTACAATACAAACCAAAACCAAGCTTGGGTTTGATTAGTGTACAACACAAACCAAAATATCCAAGCTTGGGTTTGATAAGTGTACAGTACAAACCGGATTATCAGTCCATGTTTGTGAATTCACGTGGTGTTTTGTTAGTACCGAAAGTGATTCATTCGACAAAGTCAAAGTGCTAAAAAACATGTTAATCCCTGTTGTACCATGTCATGACACTAAAACCGATGCCCTACTAGCCCTGGTTACACTACATAGAAATCCCCGGGCTTTTTGAGACCCGTGTCAAGCTCGGCTCTGAAAAAACCCGCCTGAGACCCGGCGCCAGCAACACTACTAAGATCTTGTGATGGGGATCTAAATTAAGCCTGCAAAAAACCGTTCGAGCTCGGAGGGCTTATTAGCCCCGGGTTTTTCATCCCCGGGTCTATTAGACCCGTGCTTTTAACAGGTGTAGACAGAAAAAGCCCGGGTGGGACGCGGGTTTTTATGTGTGTAACCAGGGCTTATAACCGGAGGGGCCATGCAGTTGTTGATCTGCCATATTCCCTGTGCGACAGAAAATTGTATTGTTTTGCAAACGAGAAAGACATGTGCAGCAAACTTAAAACTGAACTGCAGTGTTTACAGTGCTTTTCAGAATGTCCAGTCATTTTTGCACTTATTTACCTTGCAATGGAACCTAACCACAAACCAAAAATTGGCCAATTACGTGTGCATGTCCATTCAGGGTTGACCGACTTCTAATAGGACCTTGTTCAGGTCTATACTCTGATTCAAGATAATCATGCAACCATGCACACGTAATTTTTGCCCATTTGTGGTTTGTGGTTAGGTTTCATTGCAAGGTAAAATGAGTGCAAAAATGACTGGACATTCTGAAAAGCACTTTAGGAACAGTTTCTTCAGATTATGTATTGACGAACACCTGGTATTCCTGAGTATACTCATGATGAAGTTTAACTTTGTGAGTTAGATATTCAGGAACACCTGATGATTTTTTTCTTCGGCTTTTCTTTGGAACAGGCCATGATTTGCGATGACAATCACGATATTCACTGGTCAATTCGTCCTTCCGATGGCCCGCTACCATCCCTGTCATCAAATCCTAGCGGTAGATCATGGAACCAGTCTAGGATTGTTGGTGGTTGAATGTAAAACCAGGTCCCGGAACAGCACAGGTGCCGGAACGAAGCCAAATCGAAAAATCCAGATTTTTTGGCAGCGCCCGCTCCCGGAAATCCGGGTATTCCCGGAAAACTCTCATCTACATGTATGATTCATTCATTCATTCAAAATATTTCTTTTTTGCCGATTCATCAGAAAACTCTGCAGTTCAACTTTAAGAAGTAACATTGATATCCAACAAAATTGGTGAGAAATTTATAGAAAATGACCTGTGTCCATTTCACCCGGTCATCACCCAACACACGCATGGCCGATGGTCTGACCGCCTGGAAATTGATGTGGTGAAGAAGCACATAAGAAAATGCAACAAAAAATCAAACAAAATGAAAGCGAGATCTCCGTAATCGAGATACCCCAATATGCAATGACGAAAAAATGAACACAAGTTAAAATGAAATGGTCCATGGACTATACGCTCACCTGGGTGAATGTACCAGAAGAACAAACAACAAGTGTCAAGTGAGCGAATCACATTTCAGGGTCGGATCCAGGGGAGGGGGACATGGGGGCGTACACCTCCCTATTTTTGGCAGAGCATTTTTTAACAAGAAAAATTCAATCACACAAAAATTCGAGTATTTTGCTCTCAGACGCCGGGAAAATGCATCTAAAAGCACTTAAATTGTCGAATTTTTCTGGGGGAGGACCCCCAGACCCCGTTTGGGCTTCACGCTTTCGGTGCCCACCACCTCCGCCAAGCTACGCCCCCCTTTCTGTCAACCCTGGATCCGACCCTGCATTTTGCACAATATGTTGTGGATTTGGAGGTCTAGCAGTCGATTTCGCCACAAAAAATGATTTTGGACAGTCTCAACTGGTATAAACTTACATGTATTTCTCCGAAGGACCCCTCACCGACGACACGGAGTGGGAACGACCGTTTCTTTCCGCCTGAACTTTTGACACTCTGACCTTGGCCCCAGACAACCAGGTTGGGTTTGATAACCAGCTTGCTCTGATCTGTTGGTTTAAATGTCCAAGTGTGTGGCTGAAAAACAGTTGTAAAGGCATTTTGAGAAAAGTACAGTGCACCCTCACTCTTACGAACCTCGATTTTACAAACTCCCGGATATTACGAACACAAAGTCTGGCTCCCAAAATTTCATGACACGTATGTAATTTGGCCTGTTCGGTCGGCCGTGTGTACCATACAAACCAAAATATCCAAGCTTGGGTTTGATACTAAGGGCCGTATGCACCAAACGAAGATTATCTTGAACTCAGGTTGAGCCACAACTTTTCCATTGTCACATCATGCACGGGCAAACCTGAACAATTGAAAAGTTGTGGCTGAACCCGAGTTCAAGATAATCTTCGTTGGTGCATACGGCCCTAAGTGTACAATACAAACCAAATTACCAAGCTTGGGTTTGATACTAAGTGTACAATACAAACCAAATTATCCAAGCTTGGGTTTGATTAATGCATGTTTGAGGGTTTAATCAGGCAAGTATTTAATGAAATGGTCCATGGACCATGTGCTCACCGGGTTGGACATAATAGTCTAATGACAGAGGGAGGTACATATCAGTTATGAGCAATCTGGGTCAAGTCATTCCCAAGTAGGACTTCGATGATTTTTGGGTTTATGCCACCTGGCGGCCATATTGGATGTCCGATTGGGCCGGAACTTCACATGCACATGAAGGTCATCTGCAGAGGGCGACATAGCACATTGGAGTGCTTTGGGTCCAAGTCGTTCCTGAGTTACAGCACTTTGATGATTTTCAGGTTACGCCACCTGGCGGCCATATTGGATGTACGACCGTGCCGGAACTTCACATGCACATAAAGGTCATCTGCACGGGGCCACATAGCACATTGGAGCGCTTTGGGTTAAGGCGTTCCTGATTTACAGCACTTTGATGATTTTTGGGTTACGCCACCTGGTGGCCACGTTTGAAGTCAAATCAGGCCGAAATTTGACGTGCATGTAAAGGTCATCTAGAGGGAGGTAAATATCAAATTTGAGCACTCTGCGTCAAGCCGTTCCCGAGTAATAGCACTTCCTTGATTTTCAGGTTACGCCACCTGGCGGCCATATTGGATATCCAATCGGGCCGAAACTTGGTATTTTATAAGGTACCCCTCCAATGCATGTTTATGCAAGATATGAAGTCGCTCGGTGAAATAATGACAAACTTTGGCAGGTTCGTTACTTTTGTCGAACTTTGACCTCTGTGACCTTGAAAAGTAGGTCAAATCAAAAACCCGTTATATATGTTATGTATCCTTATTAGCTACACCTATGATAAAAATTTGGAGATGATCTAGTCATTAGTTCAGGAGTTATTGCACTTTTTGTGTTTTTGGTTTCCGCCACCTGGTGGCCAAGCTGAGAGTTGGATCGGACCGAAACTTGGTGTCATGGGTCATCTGACCTAGGGGTATATATGTACCAAGTTTCAGATCAATAGCTCCAGCGGTTACGAAACGTGCCCTGCTAACGGACAACAACGGACGACGACGACGGACGCACAACCATTGTATAAGCTCACCACGGTGAGCTAATAAAGTTAGTCCTGTAGACAAAGTGTATGCCTTAGGCCTACTTGGCGTGGTCATCATGCCCCCATGGACGAATCCTCACTATTACGAACTCCTCGTTTGTACGAACTGAAGCCTTGGACCCAGATGGGTTCGTAATAGCGAGGAAGACTGTAGTCATTTTTTACGCCCATATGTGGGTATTTCTTCTTAGAGGCCTATTTTTTAGCCTTTTTGTAGCATTGTTTTCTTCACTTTTCAGCTTAATCTGGGGACATTTTGCTGGCAAACTTTTGAAGTTGGCAGAATTTCCGAGGTCAAAGTCTCTGACATTCCTACTTCCACAAGAAAATTTTGGGATTTAATGCATTTTATATGTCATTTATGTGCACAATTGAGCATTTTGAGGTGCAGAAAATACTTTAGGGGTGTCAGTAACCAGATAAACTTAGGGACATGTTGGATCCCCTTGTGAAGTGCATGCAATTTGAAGGCCTGCTGAAATTCAGGTTAAAACACTGGGCCCATATTCATAAAACCTTGCTGGCTTAGTTGGTTGCTAGTTGTGTACATCGGTCCATACAAACTGGGCGCTTTAGCAAGTAACTAAGCCTAGCAAGGTTTTATGAATATGGGCCCTGGTTTTTTGTATAAAAGCTGAAATGAAGTGCAATTCCTTGCTCACCTGCGATTCATTTGGTTGAATAATTCCAGTCAGGGGTTCGACGGACAGAACTTGTTGCTCAGCATGTTTCATGTGCCACTGGAACCTGAGAAAATAATTAACAATAGGAGAGATTCTAATACAAGGGCATTCAGAGTGGCACAGTTGAAAAAGCAGCACACATCACCTCAGTGGGTCTAGGTTCAATTTTGTATTTGATTTTTCAGTCAGAGCTGAAGCCATAGCATATTGGCTCTGGTAAGTACAGAAGAGGCCATCTCAAGCTACTCATGTTCCTCACTTGGATGGCGTCTTTTACTTGGCTTTGCAAAGAAACAAGGTACAACGCACCACAGCTATTGTCCCATGCGACAGCACCTGCCTAACCACCATATTTGACCATATTTTTTACACCCAAAACTTTGTATTTACACTTAAATGCAGAAAAATACACTGATCCAAGCCTCAAAGTAATGTTTTGGAAGGCATCTGACAAAGTGGCAGACCAGTTTATTTTGGTGTCTGCCAACATAGATTCAGTGCCTGCCTTGTAATGGATTATTGCAGTAAAACCCTGTAATCCGTGCCTGTCATCATGACAAATCACAGTTTGGTGTCTAACAATGTCCTAGACAGGCTGCTTAATTTGTGGCTTGCTGATCAGAATAACTGCAGAATGTTGCGTTTCATTATTTTACAGTCACTGAAAAGTGTCATTTTATGGTCATTCCTCAAAAACAGTACAGCCAGCTCAAAGTTAGGGTAGGCAGGTCAGCAACAGAGGTGAGGAGCCGAGAATGAAATCCCATATGGCCTGGGCTGATTCGAACCCAGGACCTGCCACTTGCTGAGTGGAACATGTATTGTTTTGTGTAGTGCTTAGTTTGAATTTTTTTAATCAAAGCTATGATGCATACCAAGACCATCTTCGATAATCGAAGGCCGATCTGCTCTCCACTGCGTTACATCGCACATCACCCTTCGAGAAATAGACCAGTCGGCGGTGTATCTTGGCACCATGCCATCTTTACCGGGCGACCAATCATATGACACTTTATATCGGGTCTTTGGCTACCACTATTTTTACCACGATTCAAATTTTACAACACCGATTCTGATTGGCCTCTTCTTCTCGAGGCGGCAGATACGCCGTGGACCGGTCACTTTCTTGAAGGGTGATGTGCGGTGTAACGTAGTAGTGAGCAGATCGGCCTTCGATCATCGAAGATGACCAAGACAGATTCAGCAGGCTTCAGCTCAAAACCACGATTTCTAAATAAAGAAATGTAAAAAAGGCTTACTTCAGTGGAATTCGAGATGTATTCTTGATGCTGTACTGTCGTTTAGAAGCAGTGCCCACACAGGTTGGCTTAAAAAACATCTCTCCCTGGTTCTCCAGCATGACTTCAGCAGACTCTGCCGATCCATAAAGGACTATTTCCTGAATTGAGAAAATAAAACCCTGAACAATTTCAAATAGAAGGCCTGTAACATTAGGCCTTTTTACACAGTACAGGTTCGAGGAAACCTACCTCCACCCTCCTCGGGCGGGTTCAGTTCAGGATGGATTGATCGCTTTTACACGGTGCGGGTTCGAGGTCGGTTCTTCGAATGCACACCACTAGATGGCGTGTATCAACATTCCGACAGTATTTACAGTTATTGTAAGTACAAAATATCCCAGAAATATCACTAACAAGAGGCCCATGGGCCTGGCGCTCAGCTGACAGTTGACCTGTGTAGTTGTAGGTGTAACAAGCACAGCATTGAACGTCCCCCGTCGCCCCGGGTGCAAGTCCGACGGGCATGTATTTTGAAGATTCCGTTTAGTATGAATGGCACAATCACAGTTTATGTGATTCGGCTTTTTGGCCCCCTAGTGGCAAAGTGGAAAATCAGATTTGGTCGATTCTTTGACGCGACACACCGTTGGCCCATGATACAACCCTCCACCAAATATCAACCCAAAATTTTCAGTCGTTCCAAGGTTACAGAGCGGAAGGGAACTTATGTGGTTTTTACAAAGCGCCCCCTACAGGGCTGGAAAATGAATGTAATTGAAAACCCGCAGAGTATACTATGTACCCTTGCTAGATGAGCCTACCATAAAAATTTTGTAAAATTCCGTTCAGTATTAAAGGCGTAATCGCAGTTTTTGTGTTTCGGCTTTTGGTCCCCTGGTGGCAAAGTGTAGAATCGGATTTGGCCGATTCTTTCACGCGACACACCTTTGGCCCATGGTACATCTCCCCATCAAATATCAACCCAAATTTTCAGTCGTTCATAAGTTACAGAGCGGAAGGGAACTTATGTGGTTTTTACAAAGCGCCCCCTAGAGGGCTGAAAAATGAATGTAATTGAAAACCCGCAGAGTATATTATGTACCCTTGCTAGATGAGCCTACCATAAAAATTTTGTGAAATTCCGTTCAGTATTAAAGGCGTAATC
>NMRB01001957.1:72180-93457 GCA_002633025.1 Notospermus geniculatus | reverse complement strand
TGCCCTGACAAGTGTTCCTATCACTCCTACTCTCGCTCAATCCACCCTTGCCTCATACTACCCACATTTCCACTCTCACTGCCGCCCGGAAGACGAGTGGCCAATCAGAGCTCTGGCTGAGCTATTACCTCGCCTCCACGAACTGAGCAAGTGTATGTAGTGTATGTAACCGAATACACCTAGGCTCGAGGTGAATCAACAGAGCAAACATGGCGGCTTCAGAACTTCGATTGGAGTCAGAAATTTGTGGAAAATACAACGTTTCTTCGCTAGCTTCACATCAGAAGGATACTATTCATGTGTTTGCATCAGGGAAGGACTTGTTTGTGTCAACTATGACCGGGAAAGGGATGCCATTCATGTTATACTCGGCTTCAACGCTGCTCAATTGCGTCGAAGTTCAGATGTCACTGTGGACTACTAATGAATGCGAGGACTTTTCTGATTGGCTCTCAAGTTGGCTCTTCTTTCTATCGATGTTCCTTGCGATTTAACAAACAATTATTGTTTTTTGATGAATTATGCTGTAAAATGAAGGATTTTAATATCAAGTAATAAAGAACACAGGTATGCTTAACGTTGAATATGTTTTTGTGGTGAAATATTTTGTTCTGGATTATTTTTGATGAGAGCAGTGGGGGTGAGTCTAGTGAATGGCATAATCTGCTGCGAGTGGAATTCAGTAGGGAAAATGTCAAGGGTGAAGTGAGTGTAGTTCGAAGGGCGAAGTGACCGTAGGCCTTGATATGTCAAGATGGGAGTAGTTATTATTCAGAATAACTATCATCAAGTGTGCTCTCATATTTCCAGGCACACGCCGCCCTGAAACAAAAAGAATCTGGAAAAGAACAAGATGACATTGTAAATGTCGAATGGTTCCCGATGTACAGGTGCTTCTTCCGGTACATGAATGGTACATTGATAGAGATCAAGATACGTTGATAGAGATCAGGTACATTGATGGAGATCAGGATACATTGACAGAAATTAGAGTACATTGACTGATGGATTACAGTGAGGCCCATAGAACTTGATCTCATGCCAATAAGTCATCCCGTAATTGACCTTGACCTTGATCTTGATATCTGATGGTTCCAGGACAAATTGGTACTGGACAAAATGTACCAAGACAAAATGTACCTAGGACAAAATGTACAAAAGGTAAAAATGGACAAAAGGTACCCGGACAAATGGTACCTTTTGTCCAGTACATTTTGTCCTGTACGTTCTGTCCGGGCACGTTTTGGCCGGTCACCATATCTGATCATCAAGGTCATTGCATAATCGAAATGGGCATTCTCAATAACCTAAGTATGTCTGATATCATGCCTCTACCGCTACCACAGGCAGAGATATTTCAAATTATCAAGTTTGACCTTGACCTTGACCTCTGATTATCGAAGTTGTTGCATATAATCGAAATCGGCATCATCAATAACCCAAGTATAGGTGATATCATGCCTCTATCTCTACCACAGGCAGAGATATTTCAAAGTATCAAGTTTGACCTTGACCTTGACCTCTGATCGTCAAGGTCGTTGCATAATCGAAATGGGCATCATCAATAACCTTAGTATAGGCGATATCATGCCTCTATCTCTACCACAGGCAGAGATATTTCAAATTATCAAGTTTGATATATCAAAATCTCATGATATTTCAATCACCCGGACACGTGAGGCTGAGAATTTTAACACAGTCCAGTCCTTGGATAAGCAGGCATGAACTAAGACTTGTTTCATGTTGCTCAGTTGACAATATGGCAAGTTATCTCAAAATATCAAATTTGTGATATCGATATCACCATGACCCCTACATCTCAGATCAAAAGTAATCAGTCCATTCGATTCCTAGGGTATGAAAACCTAAGGGTAGAACTTGTTTCTGTTGCTCTAGGTGCTAAAGGAGCCGAGTTATGACATCAGATAAAAGCGTGACGGACAAAATATCAAGTCTGATATGTTGATTACATCATGATGGAGGCATCTGATGTTGAAAATGATTAGCTCATTGGATTGCCCAGGTTGACAAACCTAGGGGTAGGATGTGTTACCAGGACTGTAGTTGTTGAAGGAGATAAGATATGAAGGCGTGACAGACGGACACACACACAGACACACACACACACACACCGATACACACACAGACACCATGACCAAAAACAATATGGTTCCCGATCTTGATGATCGGGAACCATAAAAAGAAGAAATATTGTAAAAAGCCAGCTGGTTTTTAAATTCTCGATTCTGAAGTTTTCTCTGCAATGTTGGTGAATTTACCAAGATTAATGTAGCAAATATACGTAAATCTACACGTTTAACAATAATTTCATCCCAATTTCCACAAACTTCAGCAAAACCATTCTATGATTTATTGATTTGAATTGGGTTTTGAACATTGGCGGGTTAACAAGCCGAACACCAGCTCCCGCGAATCTGACTGAAACCAATGGCAACGACGGCGGTGCGCGCAATTCCTTGATGCACACATGTACACGGCCTCCTGGGCCCATATTCATAAAACCTTGCTAGCTTAGTTGGCTGCTTGTTGTGTACTTTGGCCTGTACAAACTAGGCACTTTAGCAGGCAACTAAGCCTAGCAGGGTTTTATGAATATGGGTCCTGTATGCGAACGGCTGTTCTTTTACCCAATTTACTCCACTTGCTCTCGATGTTCGAAAACGATCGGCAAAGTATTAAAGGAGCACGGTATTGCCACTTTTTCTCGACAGCCGGCGCCACTGTGCCACTCTCCAACCCAGGGACCAACGACGTATTGGCGAGTTGACCCGATTTCCTCCGTACATTTTGTAATGCATTTTTGTAGTTCGTATTACTGCCGCTAGGTGGCTCCCTCTACGTCGGCAGTCAAATAGTGCATTTGAGATCCAATACCGTGCTCCTTTAAACAGAGTCATAAAATGTGCGTAATACATCATATTGATGATTATAAAGTACAAGTGTAACATCTGAGAGTGTTTCTGTAGCTCAGTGTTCCCCAACAATAGACGCGGCCTAGAATGGTTATTGTTGGGTTAGTTGCCGCTTAATCCGTCAGGAGGGAAACAATAAGAAAAACACAGAAATACGGGGAACACTGATCAACGTTACACCGGTATACTGAAGATAGTCCATGTTTCGTAATTGTTCTGTCTACCTAGTTTCATGCGAAGACTGCGCGGTGCCGTGTCGCGGTCCGTTCCAGTTTTTATACGCAACGTCATCACGCCACTGGCGCGTGATCAGCGGACTATTTATAGCGCGGGGTTTCCTCGTGGTACGTCACATTTTCCGTGAGGTGCGCTGGGGAATAAATGCGCTATCTAACAGTCGTGATTAATAACTCACGCAGTGAGCCGCGAAGCGGCTCACGAAGTGAGTATAATGGTTACGTGTGTGTGTAAAAAAATCTACAAAATTCAATGGAAAAATCAATACAGAGATGTATAGTCCGTGAATATGGCGATTTTGTGGGTGTCGTAAACCATCATCTTTTCCGCCGTGGCCTGAATCAGCCGTCCGCCGCGTCACGTCACGACGTCACGTCACGGTGCGCGGCGTCACGAAGGAACAGGCGCGGAAGCCAGCCGGCCGCAGGCCTCAAAAGGGGGGTGTGGGGGTCTCCCCCAGAAAGGGGGGGGGGGTTCGGGGGTCTCCCCCCGATTAGGTAACGGCTGCGTGAGTTCACGAGATCACTGATCTTTACATATTAAGATAAAACAACAACAGGGACTACTGAAAGAAAGGCTGGAAGTGGCAAACCACGGACTGCAGTTGCGCGCAGTTTCTGATGAAAATGGAGGTCACATCAACCATCTGTTCAGTTTGAAAAGGTCAATAGAATTAAAAATAACCTTTGGCACTGCATTTTTTTTGACAACTGATTCTAGAAGTGTTGCTGTTTCTATGTGTTTCTACCTTTAAAGCTGCAATTTTCAGGAAAGATGTTTAATATCTGTGACATGATGACTACCAAATATAACAATCATACATTGATACTTTTTGAATTACCCTAAAATGAAAAGTGTTATCGTTTTTTTCTGGGCCACCCGATATATAAATAGAACTCAGCAGTACGGATATCTGATATCATACCTTCTTGCTGAAAGTTCCTGTAGCACAGATTTGCGGTAATGTTATCTCTTTTCTTCCATATCCCAGACTGTGGCGGTGATCATGTGACCCCCAACGGCACCATTACATCTCCTAATTACCCTGGATACTACCCCCATTTGGTGGTCTGTACATGGAGGATCAAGGTTCAAGAACGCATATGCGGCCACTTCACTTCGGCCGTTTCGATCATTTCGGCAATGTCATTCCGGGTTTTACTAATGGAAAAATATGAAAACAAATGAACTTTCATATGTTAAATTCTTCAAACCTACTTCGACCAAGTCCAGCCATCCCTATTTTACTGAAAACAATGAGGAACGGGGTCGATGCGGCAATTGCATATATACGGATGCACATGCACACACATACTGTATAATATGACTTAAGCCTAGTTTATACTTCGACGCACGACCATCGGCGTCCGACGCACGATCAAAATCTGTATGCCGACACCATTAGGTCGGCGTCCAGATTTTGATCGCGCGTCGGACGCCGATGGTCTTGCGTCGAAGTATAAACTAGGCTTTATCCGGCCACCACGGCCAACCTGCGAACCACGCGAATTATTGACTATACACGATCCAGGCCAAGTTATGAAAGGCTTAGTCAGGGTTACATGTTCAATGGAAATCGTCGTACGCCTGGTGAGCATCGTAGTGGATATCCCGCTGACTTCAACTGACCGATACGATTTTAAATGATGTCAATTAAAGCTAGGCCTATTGTGGAATAAAACTGCGGTCTGCCGTTGAAAAGAAACTCACAAGTGATGTGTAACCCTCACTAGGCCTTTCATAACTTAGCCTAGATCGTGTATAGTCAATAATTTGCGTGGTTCGCAGAACTAATGACCAAAAACGTCGAATTAGCAATATATCAGCAGCGCCACCTATTATTTTAGGTCTGCGCCAGACGTCCCGTGGACACATCTTAGTACTGCGTGTAGTACTACACTGCATGATAATAAACAAGAAGTCAATCTCCAGAATTCACGAATTTTCGACCCCAACCGGGGTCTTTTTCAAGTGGAACTTTACAATCTGAAACTCTAGAAAAGTTTTGGGGTCGAAAATTCGTGAATTCTGGAGATTGACTTCTTGTTTATTATCATTTAGTGTGTCAATTTTGTGCTTTTTGTACCTTAGTACTACACTGCAAAGGTTTTTTTCGTTAATCCATGGCTCAACTGATTTTCACGGAAGCAACTGCAGCGCCCCCTTTTGTCATAATTCGTGCTAAGGCATGATATGGGACATCACCATGCAACACCACCCGACCAAATTCGACCTCAATAAAATTTGTCAACACTGGGGATATAATAAAAGGTCTTTATTTCACAGTCTGAGCAGATAAAGGGGGTACTAATAAGGAGCATACAGTGTGTGTATGGGGGGGGGGGGCGTCCAATAACGAACATACATGTTAGCCGGGAGCCAATCAAGCGGAGATGGATCCACTCTAAATGAAGTATGCAGTATGGTGCTGAGATGGCCGATGATTCACCAGAGATCCCCTTTAAGCAAGAAAGTTTTTTTTCTCCAAAAGTGGTCCGAATGAGGCCTGGATGGATAAAAAGTCATCACAGTAATTTTGTGACAGGTAACTTTCCCGCCGTTTAAATGAAGTCTGCAATACCAGGGGACTAATTTGCAAATCGTAAAGTGCAATATAAAGCAAGTACCATTACCTGCAGGGCAACCTGCAACCTGCATTTTTTACCAGCCGCTATAATTACAGTTTCAGATTCTTGGCGGATTTCCGTGGAATTCCGCGTTTTCTCCATGCCGTCAAATTGACTGTCAAGTCAATTCTAGTTTTATTATTGGTACTACACATAAACATAGGGAACACACAAGCGCAAAGCGCAAAACGGAGAAGTATGAATATACCCTTAGACATGCTTGTCGTGCGAGTGAAGCAACCTAGACGTGAGTGTAGTGTGTGTGAAGCAAAAGTAGACGTGTTTGGTGTGTGTATTAGAATTGTGAAAATAATGCCATGGAAAAAAATCATATGTCAACGTGAAAAATATCATATGCGTTAATCTGACGTTGGGTGGCGCTGCAGCGGATTGCATTGCCAACTTCTTATTAGCACAAAAGAAATTTGTCACGTTGACATATGATTTTCTTTCGAGGTCATCAATATTATTTTGACAATTATAATGTTTGCTCCATGCACACACTAAACACGCCTACTATTGCTTCACGCACAACACACAGCATCACGTCTACCCCTGCTTCACTCGCACGACAATCACGTCTAATTTTGCGGAAATAACCGTCCACAGTAGGTACGAGCGAGCTGGCTTGATATGCTTAAAAGCTTGATGATAGAACCTGAGGTTCACATTGTTGTCATATGAACAGGTGGCCATCTTGTGAGCTCATGCAGCGAGATGTTGTTCTTAAATGATATCCGGCGTCCAGTTCTTCGGTATGACGTTCATTTGCTAAAATCCTGCGACCAGCTGTTTCAGTATGACGGAGATAAGCTAAATCTAGCGTCTGGCTGTTCCTTGTGACGTCGATTTGCAAGTATCCAGCAACCATTTGTAATTCCTTGATTTAGATTCGGAAAAATCCACTGCCCAGTTGTTTTATCATGACGTAGATTCGAAAAAACCCACTGCCCAGTTGTTTATAATGACGTAGATTTGCTAAAATCCACTGCCCATTTGTTTATCATGACGTAGATTTGCTAAAATCCACTGCCGAGTTGTTTTATCATGACGTAGATTCGCATCCACTGCCCAGTTATTTTATCATGACGTAGATTCGCAAAAATCCACTGCCCAGTTGTTTTATCATGACGTAGATTCGCAAAAATCCACTGCCCTGTTGTTTTATCATGACGTAGATTTGCTAAAATCCACTGCCCAGTGTCCTTTTCGTTGTTTAGATTATAGCCGGTGCGGTATCGCGGGTAAAACAGAGATTTCGATTGGTAACATCATTGGAGGGAATATTGCAAAGCCCGGAGCGTGGCCGTGGATGGCGGCACTTTTCTTTGCGAGGTCGGATTACCCCCCGCTTTCGCAAGTGAGTGGAATTTAAGAATTTACCTCCAATTTGAAAGATATGGTATAATTTGGGGATATCGTGTGGACTTCTAATAACCAATATCGGTCACGCTTGGACTGATTCTCTTGGTCGAGAATCGAACCTCTGACGTCGAGTTGGCAGGCTGCCTTAATGGTCAGTTTTCACAGAGTAGGCCAAGCCTATTGACTAAACTCTTTGGATGACAGTCATATTTTCACTGAGTTTGATCAGTATAATCCTCTGTTTATAGTTCAAACCTCAAAGGGCGGCCTGTCATGGCACGGTGCTTAATAGGGAGTGGATACTTACAGCTGCCAGCTGCTTCCAGGGAAACCACTTCAACAACCCAGCAAGGCTGATGGTTAAAATGGGTAAGTGCAACAAATGCATATAGCAAAATAATTTAAATTTTGAGGCTATAGTTTCCATAAAACGTTTTTTTCTTAGGAAACGAAGATTTAAACCCACCAGAAATTGCGACATGGTGCACCAACTTTTAGTGTAATATCGTCGCTATTTAAAGCGATTTGTCAGCCAAAAAAATTGAATGCAAAAGGGGACGAATCTTTGTTTACAAACACTCATTTCCTGCATTCTGATTGGCTGTGAGGGCAATTTCCTGCATTCTGATTGGCTGTGAGGGCAATGTTTACAAACATCATCCTTCTGTTTACAAAACGACTGTCGATTCGCTTTAAAGCCCCTCTCTGTATTGAATTTCACGCTGACTTGCGTCGAGCTATGCGGCGGGAACGCGTTTTCCGTGACCGGGGGAACCCGATTGACATTTTCGACGATGCAGAACTTGTTAAGAGATATCGATTCTCAAGAGAGGGGATACTGACTGTCACGGACATTGTAGCTGCCGATGTTGAGCATCCGACGAGGAGAAATTATGCCCTCCTCCCATGTCAGCAGGTGTTGATCGCTCTGCAATATTATGCAACTGGCACCTTCCAATATGTGGTTGGGGATCCTTTGCAAGTATCGCCGCAAACTGCTTGGCGTGTTATTCATCCCGTGACGGATTCTCTTGCAGAGAAGATTGGTGATTATGTGAAATTTCCTGATGCACGAAATATGGCGGAAACCAAGGGCGGTTTTTATGGGATGAGAAGTATACACTTTCCTGGGGTGATAGGTTGTGTGGATGGGACTCATATTTGGATAATTTCTCCACACGAAAATGAGGTAGACTATGTAAACAGAAAAGGGTACCATTCGATAAATGTGCAAGTCATTTGTGATCATAAGGGAAAATTCACCAACATTGTGGCACGATGGCCTGGAAGGGCTCATGATAGTAGAATTCTGAGGACAAGCCAAATATGGGATCTCATGGAGAGTGGTGCCATAGATGGACTTATCCTGGGAGACAGTGGATATCCCTGTCGAAGCTGGCAGATGACACCACTTCTGAATCCCCAAACTGCTCATGAGCGGCGCTATAATTCTGCTCATAAGCGTACTAGGACCCCTTGCATAACATAAAACTGTTTGGGTTCGGAGATTGTTTGGACTACTCGCAGGGTACTGATGCTGAAAGGGTAAATGTCGTCCTGGGTATATACAAAGATTACCCAGGATCTCAATCTTCACTAAAACAATACCCTGGGTGTAGTTTCAGTAGCCGAATATCACCCAGCATCCGCAATCAGTGCCTAGGAACGAGTCCTATTTAGAAATCCCGTGAAATCTCGCGGTCTCGCGCCGCGGTACTTGTTAAGTTTTACCGAAACTACACCCAGGGTATTGTTTTAGTGAAGATTGAGATCCTGGGTAATCTTTGTATATACCCAGGACGACATTTACCCTTTCAGCGGTACTGATGGACGCCTCGTTTAAACATGGGCCATTGAACCATATTTTTAAGATGGGGATTTGGCCTAGTGGTTTAAGGCGTGCTGCCCTTCAGTGCTGGCGATTGATGGGTACGATTCTGGTAGGAAGCAATGTCTTTCACCTTAAAAACCCGATTCCTATTTCATATTCTTTACTTGTATCTC
Source organism: Notospermus geniculatus (assembly GCA_002633025.1). Lineage (NCBI taxonomy): Eukaryota > Metazoa > Nemertea > Pilidiophora > Heteronemertea > Lineidae > Notospermus > Notospermus geniculatus. The sequence goes on along the minus strand of NMRB01001957.1, from coordinate 84,291 downwards.
CTTTATTTGTGACCCCTCGCATAACATAGAACTGTTTGGGTTCGGAGATTGTTTGGACTACTCGCAGGGTACCGTTTAAACATGGGCCATTGAACCATCTTTTTAAGATGGGGATTTGGCCTAGTGGTTTAAGGCGTGCTGCCCTTTAGTGCTGGCGATTGATGCCTTATGCGAGGGTCCGTGGGTTCGATTCTGGTAGGAAACAATGTCTTTCGCCTAAAAAACCCGATTCCTATTTCATATTCATAAGCGTACTAGGGTTTTGATTGAACAAATTATTGGTAGATGGAAACGAAGGTTTCATACGTTACACCTTGAAAGTCGGTTGAAAAATCCAGAGGATACATGCAAAGTGAATAGCAGCTACAGCTGTGCTGCACAATATTGCTGTGGACAGAAATGAGCCTCAGGTTGATGACATTGAACCTGGGCAACCACAGCCTGACCTAGCGGAATATACTGGACAATTAAATGGACACCGGGCACGAGCTCTCTTGATACAAAATCGATTCTGACTTTAAAAAGGAAGATATACCGGTAATGAAGACTTTTTATATTGAGGCGAATTACTCCAGTACATGTATCTTCAATTACATTCCTGTCAACATACTTGGCTCACAACTGGAAGTATACAGGGTGTTCAGTGTCATCTTCAGGAGTGGTCACTTCATTTAGCCTATGCTGCAAAAGTTGAATCTGATATTTAAGTTTCTCTTGGGTTTTCTTGTTTTATACGTGCATTCGTTCTCTCAAAGTCATCAAATGATGCATATTTCCTGGGAATCTTGCTAGACTGAGTTCCACTTCCAGTACTGCTTGATGTCTCAGCAGTCACGTCATTAGCCGATACTGTGGTTACATTTGATTGGTCACCATCATCATTGTTATCGGAACCTGAAAATGAAATGGTCCATGGACCATGTGCTCACCCGTTTGAACATAATAGTGTAATGACAGAGAGAGGTGCATGTCAGTTATGAGCAATCTGGGTCAAGTCATTCCCAAGTTGCAGGTCTTCAATGATTTTGGGGTAATGCCACCTGGCGGCCATATTGGATGTCCGATCGGGCCAAAACTTCACATGCACATAAAGGTCATCTAGAGGGAGCCACATAGCACATTTGATTCAGGAGTGGTCACTTCATTTAGCCTATGCTGCAAAAGTTGAATCTGTAATTTAAGTTTCTCTTGCTTAAGTCTTAGGTTTTCTTGTTTTATACGTGCATTCGTTTTCTCAATGTCAACTAAGTCATCAAATGATGCATATTTCCTGGGAATCTTGCTAGACTGAGTTCCACTTCCAGTACTGCTTGATGTCTCAGCAGTCACGTCATTAGCCGATACTGTGGTTACATTTGATTGGTCACCATCATCATTGTTATCGGAACCTGAAAATAAAGCGCTTATTGAATAGAATGGCCGAACATTTTCTGTCATTTTCTGTCTGTATACATGTGTCATTCAGACTCACATTTGCATACCAGCAGCTGGCCAATACTGTAAATCACAAGCATGCGAAACCTCCCTAATAGGGAAAATTACTTTTACCTGCATCAGAAGATAATTGGTCCTGAGCCTGAGAAGTTGATGTTAGAGCAGGAGTTTCCACTCCCTGGAGCCCCGTGAAGCCAGGGGTGTCTTCACAAAGATCCAATATCTTCTGCTGCGCCGGAGTGGGCTCTGCTGGGGGTTTCCCACCTCCAGTTTTGTTGCGAAGCTTCTTCCTCTCCTGTAGCTTCTCCCGAGATTCCATCTTCAGTTTCGACAGCTTCTGTTTTAAATCATCCAACGACCGTACAACGTTAGGAAATCTCGCCGAGTGTTGGGAATGGATATTGTCCTGGAGGCCAAGCCAAGAATCGAATCGGACCGAAACTTGGTGTCATAGGTCATCTGACCTAGGGGTATATATTTACCAAGTTTCAGATCAATAGCTCCAGCGGTTACGAAACGTGCCCTGCTAACGGACGACGACGACGGACGACGACGACGACGGACGACGACGGACGACGGACGCTGACTGACGACTATAGCTCACGGGTGAGCTAATAAATCGCTTATTGAATAGAATGGCTGAACATTTTCCGTCAGTTTAAAAATGTTTTGGAATTGCCCATATGTCCTTTTTACACACATTTACGTGTATACATGTTTCATTCAGACTCGCACTTGTATACCAGCAGCTGGCCAATACTGTAAATCACAAGCATGCAAAACCTCCCTAATAGGGAAAATTACTTTACCTGCATCAGAAGATAATTGGTCCTGAGCCTGAGAAGTTGGTGTTAGAGCAGGAGTTTCCACTCCCTGGAGCCCCGTGAAGCCGGGGGTGTCTTCACAAGGATCCAATATCTTCTGCTGGGCCGGAGTGGGCTCTGCTGGGGGTTTCCCACCTCCAGTTTTGTTGCGAAGCTTCTTCCTCTCCTGTAGCTTCTCCCGAGATTCCATCTTTAGTTTCGACAGCTTTTGTTTTAAATCATCCAACGAACGTACAACGTTAGGAAATCTCGCCGAGTGTTGGGAATAGATATTGTCCCATGCCTTCTTTTTCTTTGAGTTGGTACTAACATCCTTGTGCTGTGAGTCTAGGATGTTCTTAAACTCCTCGTACCGCTCGGCAAGGAAAAGGTTTTCCTGGGTGGAGTAGTTTGGCTTCCTTTGCCTTTTTTTGGAGGAACATCCATGGAAGACGCCATTACTACACCGTGTGCTATACAGCTCCTAAATAGAATATACAGGAATGCCTGTGCCAAGAACGACCACAAGTGCCCGCAAGTGAGCCCTTCCCCTATTATGAAATGAAATTGACCTTGTGGTTTTGTGGATTTCCAATGAACACACCATTCTAGTAAACTCGTAGCAAGCAACTAGTAAGAATGGTTCATAGAATGGTTTTATGGAATAAAATTTAGTTCTTTGCTAACAAGCAACCAACTAAGCATTTGGAATCCTGCTAACGCCTCGTATCATTCTAAGTTAGAATGCTTTTATGGAATTGGCCCCTGGTTTCTAGGGCCCAAAAATCTAATTTTCTTCAGAGAGATGTACGCACAGGATTCAGGAAAATGGCTTCCATCAATAACGTCGCATCACTTCATAAGCTTCTGATATACGCAGTTCCAGATAGATGGCCCCAACAACATAACTCTGCTGGAGCTGTTTCACTTTGCCCCGTGTTCCACGGCAAAAAAGTAGTTTGGTGTCTTTATAGAAATAATTCATATTGTGTACGCCGTGCTAGCAGCAGATCATTGTACAGCTGACGCTTTGTGCCTCTTTGTCCGCATGTAATAGGTCAATCATACAAAAAAATGTGACCCCGTGATGGGGTCATATTCTTCCTCACACACAGTAAGGTTCACGCTGCAGCGTAATATTTCCTGGGAAACAAATGGGATCATCTATGGCGGGATGCGAAATATTTCCTGCCAATAAAATTGGATGAGAAATCGTACGAAATATTTCGTAGGAAAAAATGAATCCTGTACGGTGGACTTTAGTTGACAAACAACCCAACAGACTGACAAGAGAAGGGATAAACCCAGAAAGAATAAAACATAGATGAAACATGTGTCATTCTGTCTGTTGAAGACTCCTCGATCACATAGTAAAAATCCCACTTGGGAAAAAAATAACTTTTGAACGGTTGGATTTACACCCGTTAAATGTATTGCAAACAGACCAAAACACGGTGCCTCTTAAGGCCGTGATCCACTGTCCCGATTTTTCGCCGCAGGCGATCTAAACGTCGTGATCCACTGTCCCGATTTTTCGACGCAGGCAGTCGCAGGCGAACTTACGACCAGGTTACGACCTGATATGCGGTCTCGCCTGGGATCGGACCGTAGCAGTGGATCAGCTATACAAGGTTTTCGCCGCAGACTGACTTATGGTCAATTTCATGCCTGCGACAGCCTCAGGCAGGAACTTAGGCCTTGCGATCGGATCGAACATGTTTGATTTTGTCGTAGGTCGTAAGGACGCCGTCGGTATGCCGGAGCAGATTATCCAATTGAAATAGGTTATTTAATGACGTAAGGCGCCTTGATCCGCTGTTTCTGCCAGGACAGCGACGACAGCTAATAGCGTTTCTGACTGCATCTTAAGTCTCATCTTAACTACGCCCGCGCAATGGATCAACTTTTGAACCTACAACAGTTGGTCTCAGGCCGCCACAGACTTAATCTTAACTTGATCGCAGGTGAACGTACGGCGGCCTGCGATCATTTCGTAGATCGTAAGCTCGCCTGCGGCGGCGACTTAGGAATATCTTAACTGCGCCGGGACAGTGGATCCTAGGCTTTACGACCAGGTTACGACCTGATCTGCGGTCTCGCCTGGGATCGGACCGTAGCAGTGGATCAGCTACAAGGTTTTCGCCGCAGACTGAACTATGGTCAATTTCATGCCTGCGACCGCCTCAGGCAGGAACTTAGGCCTTGCGATCGGATCAAACATGTTTGATTTTTTCGCAGGTCGTAAGGACGCCGTAGGTATGACGGTGCAGATTATCCAATGGGGTACCTGCACAACATTCTATCCCACCAGATGTATCTAGTAGTTACCGGGATTCGAACCCACGTCTCCACATAAGGCAACACCGCCAGCACTGAGGGAAAGCGTGCACACCACTGTGCTAAATCCCCATCTTCAAAAAAGATGGTTCAATAGCCAGCGTTATGCTTGGAATCCCTCAGCACCCTGGGGAAGCGGGGAACAGTAGTGACACCTATTAACAGACCAGCTAACGAGTTTTGCGTCTTATCACCTTCATGAGCGGCCAGACCTTTTTCACATGGAGGTATCGACGAACATTAGCAGAGTTCGGGTGTCGCAATATACACAGAAATCATAGACTTGCTATGCTGGTCTCAGGTGACGCTGGCTATTGAACCATCTTTTTTGAAGATGGGGATTTAGCACAGTGGTGTGCACGCTTTCCCTCAGTGCTGGTGGTGTTGCCTTATGTGGAGACGTGGGTTCGAATCCCGGTACTGTCAAGTGACCAGCATAGCAAATCTATGATTTCTATCTCTAGTAGTACTCGGTTAAATGCTGTAGGCAAAATGTATAGAGCCAACTTGTTTTTGCTGAATACTGACAAAACGGTCCATTAAAACCATCAACATGCAGTAGAAAGTTCTTCATAATTCTATATAAAATACATTCTGACTATTCTTGAATACGTCAGTTGAAGGAGGTAGGATCTGCTCATATGAAAATTAGCCTTATACTTAGGACTTCATCTGTAAATTGGTTCACTTTTTGAGTCATTTCTCATATGAGTGGAGCTTTAACTGCTCATGAAGAATGTTTTAACTCCTGACCATTTTATTAATTATCCAAACAGAAAATAATCTCTCACTGCATGTTGTATGATTAATCAAATAATAAAGAACTTAGAGGCAAAAAAACTGTTTTGACAATACATTCTCCCTCTTCATTCTAACCTAGTTACTACTAGAGACATCTATTCGTGTTAGATCTGCAGGTATTCCATTGAAACAGGTTATTTAATGACGTAAGGCGCCTTTCAAGCTCAAATTCCAAAGGGCCCAACGCGCTGCGTAGCGGCCAACAGCGAAGCTAGCCAAAGACTTGTCACGGGTCAGTCAATAGAATTGGACTTATAGGTGAAATGCGCCTAATGTCCAGATGGAATATACCGGACGGTTGGTTCACGTTTTTAGTGGCTGTGAACGTAGATGGGTACATTATGTAGCGATATACTGACAGATTTACTGGGGACTTGCTCTGTGGATGTTTTAAAATGCAATTTTTGACGTCATTTCATTCTGATTTGTGACGTCATTTCTATTATCATAAAAATATGTTGAGTAGCTGGGATATATTTGTAAACATTTATTCATCAGCAGCCACCATCGTTATATGGCCGGCTGGCGCATCGGTAGAGCGTCCGGCTGTGAATCCGGGGCGCCGGGTTCGAGCCTTGCGATAGCAGATTTTATTCACGCGTCTGTTTCTCTGTTTATTTTTTTTCTGAACACTTTTAGTCGCAGGACGAATATCTCCCCAGCCCTTCCATTTCCCTTGCATTTGCTAATAAATACTTATAACCACAGATCCCTGTCAGCTGTCCTGCATTCAGAGAGACTTTTCACTAAAGTCTCTCTGAATGCAGGGGCAGCTGACGACCATCGACATTCCTGATCCAGGGACGCACCCAGACTCTTCTCCGTTTTCGTCCTCCCTGGACCAGAAGGTATAATACTCATCGTCTTCAGTTTCTGCCAGCGCAGCCACCACAGCTAATAGCGTTTCTGACTCGACTTAACTGCGCCTCCGCAATGGATCTAGGCTACTTTTGAACCTTTGGTCTCAGGCAACTGCAGACGTAATCTTAACTTGATCGGAGGCGAACGTACGGCGGCCTGCGATCATGTTGTAGATCGAAAGCTCGCATGCGGCGGCGACTTAAGCCGCTCTCACGCGTGCGACTGTATTTTTCTACGTTACGCAAACAATCGCAGAAATTATCGCAGATTTGTGGCAGACGTATCGCAGAATTGTCGTAAACTTGACGATAATCAGCGTTTTTTGGCGTTCACTTGCAATTGTTTGCGAAAATCTGCGATTATAGCTGCGACAATCTTGCGACAATACGGGTTTTCTGTCTGCAGCCTGTTTAGTCGACACCGATAATTTGGGGTTATAAACGATATCTTGCGACATTGTGCGATGTTTTGCGACAATGTGCGGTTGTTTTGCGATACGTTGCGACAAGGTTAAATTTTTTGAACATTTCCAAAATTTCACTATTATTCGCGATTACCTGCAATATTATCGCAAGTTCTGCGATAGTTTGCGTTAATTTGCAACAGTGCACCTGCGATTGTCTATCGCAATTAAACGCAGGCCACTGTCGCATGTATGAGAGTGGCTTTAGGCGTATCTTAACTGCGCCGGGACAGTGGATCCTAGGCTTTAATCGCAAAAAAAAACATGTTTTGTGTAGTTGTTAACAAATTACGTGATTGGAAACGGCGTTTTTATGTATTTTGACACTTTTGTGTATTTGACATAAAACAGTTAAAAACATGCTTGTCTGCTTCTAAGGTGCCATGTTTCTATCTATTGGTAATACATTTATGGGGTGTAAATCAAACAGTCCATAAGTTAGTTGTACATCGGTTTCCATTATCATTTACAAAACTCTGTTCGTGGGTCCAATGATAAAGTCAGTTCCCAAAATCCAAACCTTAATAAAACATTTTCCCTGAAAGGGATTCATGGGGATTTTCAGTATGTGGTTTGTCGCAGTCATATGCATAAAATGACAAAAATCGTTTAAGAAATGATATTTCCAGGTTTGGGACAACATTGGTCTCTCCTACCAGTCTACCAAGTGGCTTTTCTGTTTTTCAGGTGCAAATAATCTTACCCAAACAATGGCCGCTGAACCGATCACTGTCAGTGATAGAAGAGTGCGTTCCATACATACCCATCCGAGCTGGGTCCTTAATGCTGGGAAAAAGACCATGGTTCCCGGAGATAGCTTTGCCGGTGATATTGCTTTACTTCGTCTTCAAGCACCGATACATTTCTCGAAAACTATCAGGCCCATATGTCTCCCTGCCAAAAGGCAAGGTAAGTAGGCATTTCGAATTGAATGCATTGATCATGCCCAAGAAATAAAGGCCGGTGTAACGGTATAGAGTGTCCCCCCCCCCTGTAAAAAGTGCCAACTTCTATTGTTCAATGACGGAATAAGCGGCATGACTATAGAAAACCAATCCCCAGAGATTAGAAAGTAACAATAGGATCTTTTGTCCCTGGGACTGTTTTTCCTGGGGACATTCATTCCCTTTACACCTGTACCCACTATCAGCTCTTTCCTGTGCTTGCCTCACATTTCCACAGGCACGCGGGTGGAAGGCACGTACACAAATATCCCTTATATAATGTACATACACTGTTAGAAATTTTGTCGATAAAATAACAGAAAAGTGCCTGCAGCAGAGTCCCCAGCACTTTCTGTATATTTACAGGTGAAGTTAAAAATTATTTATAGGTGTACCATTTCAGCACAAAATTGCTTCCTGTAAAAACAAAGAAGTACTGGGAACTGACTTATGATAAAGCCATAAAGGAATGGGCGTCGCCTATAACCGATTCACCTTAGCAACGACGTCAGTTTTGGCATGCACGTCAATTATTGGACTGATAGGGAATTCGCCTATGACATGTATTTATGAGCGTGTGTGTTGATGCGTTTTCCTTTTCAACTCAAATGCTTCTGATGACATTGCCGGACGTTAATACGTGATGCAGCACCCCTGTAGTCATCGCCAGATTAGCCCAGGATGCGTACATGTATTTATAAATGGGCTTATACATGTGGTTTTGTCAATTCCGAATTTCCTCCCGTTTCTCACGCATGGCCATGAGTCCGTGGGGAGTGGGCTATGACATTTGTATTGTACTGAATATTGACTGGTGATTTCTCAAAATGGTCTCAGCTGTCTTTCCAGTGCGAAGTCCTCGTATCGTCATAATCGTGTAGGCCTAATAGGTATCTTGCAGCTAAGCGACGTAACGGACGAAAATTACTTATGCGGCGACGTATAGTACGATATTCTCCAACGAAATGTCTCCATACTTACGTATGCCTTGATCACGTGTTAGAAACTCGCCAATCGTTGATGCCGTTCCATGCGTCATGGACGAAAATTTTACGTTTTCGTTTCGGACTTAAGACCTTTACCTATTAGGTATCTTGCAGCTAAGCGACGTAACGGACGAAAATTACTTATGCGGCGACATATAGTACGATATTCTCCAACGAAATGTCTCCATACTACAGTCTAACACTACGAATGCCCCTACCGCCAATCTACCCCACGCTTGGAGAATGATTTTCGTCACCACGCCTTCGGCATAATGTAATAAGGTCTGTCAGTCTATTGGCCAAGATCTAATTCATGGATGACGCTACTCAATCAGCTCGATAGGGGTGCCAGGGAGATTACGTCACATGTTTTGCGACCATTGTCAGCGTATGTATATTGTATTCATGTGTTTGCTGCATCATCAAAACGGCTGAGAGAAGAGTATACGGCCAATGACACAGCCAGAAAAAGACGCCATCAGAAATGCCTGGCACATTCACCGGAATAATCACAATCGCGTCCTTGCGCATGTCCGAGGAGACTTGCCTGCCCAGATATTGCGAGATACGTATGATGGCCGCACTGATGAAGCACTTCGTCGCAGAATAAGAGATTTTGTGCGGAGGGAATTAAATGAGTAAAATTTTGGAACTTTCTTTAATATTGCAACTTTTGTTTCATGAGTATCGATTTTTGCAAAGCTACATGTATGCCGATCCAAAACAAACATCATTTCTTAATTTGTCACACGGGGGCGCGCAAAGCATGACGGTTGATGCCTGTCGATAAGACTATTTGCCTTCCCTATGTAATAATGGGGTATCAAACGAATGGTTTCGCCCAGTTTGTTGGTCATTACAGGAGCGATCGCCTGGACAGCCAATCGTGTGTAAAAGGGGCGGGTAATTTATTTTAAGTCACCGTTTCGTCCGTTACGTCCGTTCCGTCGGTTAGCTACAAGATACCTAATGGCACGATCAACTGGTCAATCAAGTCGTCACGTCCCAAAATCCCGCCCAACAAAATAGCAAACCAATCAGGAAATTCAAACACCACCGCCCTATGTTTTTTTAAAAACTTTTCTTGTTATTTCTATCTTTCTTTCTTTCTATCTTCTTCCACACTCAATTAAGACACGATTCCAAGAAAACCACTCAATCACTGCAAAATCAAGTAGTGCCATCATATAGCCAATATTTGTATCCAGGTCTGAAAGGTTAGATAGTTTCAAAAAAGTTAACTTACGATGGCTTTTGAAGACTGTTTTATTCTGAAGTGATGAAGTTAAATAATATTTTCCCAGTTTTTTATGCTCCTGACTCTAAAGAGTCAGGAGCATTATGTTTTCGCCTCTGTTCCGTCATGCTCTGAAGAAAAGTGCGACGCCTCGGCTCCAGGCACGTAAATTGTACGCGGGAAGCATGTGCGCATATGCGTTATGGCCACCTGGGTAAGGGAAGCCTGTGCGACTTCGCCTAAAACTTTGGCGCATTTTTCGACAACCGCACTGTTTGCGATATTCTAATGATAAACTCTGTTTAGAAAACAAATTAGGCTATCAATTCGAGTGGTTCCCTGCCCGATAGCTGTTGCATGATCAGAGATGAAGGTGATCAGTTTGCCGTATTCCTTGTGCCATTTCAACCCCGAGGTTGATGAGCAGCCTCTTCACATGATGGATGTAAACAGACATCACCGCTGACGAAATATAGGCCTCCTGTTATGTCCCTACAGGCCAAGGCCTGATCATAGAGTGGAAGGTTTACGTTTGTTGACAGTTTTGGTAGTTATAAATAAATTTAATCATGCAACTTTTTGTATTTTTATCACTGACCCAATTTTGATGTATTCCGTCATGATGGCACTGCGCGTAGTAATCGCTCTCCGTGAACTGCTGAATCAGCTGATGACATGATGAGACAGGCGTCTCGTGTACAGCAGTAAGGCCCTACTCGTCAATTCAGACGTGGATTTTACCTACAGTTTGCGTATGGAGTTCTAAGGTAAGTTCCAGGCGAGAGTTCTAAATGTCTAGAGGATATATACCTGCATAGACCACCTAAATTTGGTATCTTTTTCGGTATCATGCCTGATAGCCTAGTGATGATGGATGGCATCGGCCATCATTCATGATCGCCGACAAGATTGGCGAATGTCCCACTTTCTTCTCAGCTGTAACTGCAGATCATCACATGGCATGCATGCAGATAATAGCCTTCACTGATTTTTGTCATGCCTTGGAGCAATTCTGCTTTTCTCCAGTCTTTGCTGAATGACACACTTTCACTTTGGCCCAAGAAGGCAGTGGCTGCAGTGAACATTTTGCATCGAGGTTGCTGTATGGGGCGCCAAAGCGGAATTTATTCAACACTGAGAAATACGTGTCAACATTTGAAAAATAAACATCAACATAACAAAGCACTCAACAAGAATTTTTAGCGCACGTGTGAGCAATGGTAGTCATGCAGTGTCTGTTGTCCGTCTGTTAGCAGCGCACGTTTCGTAACCGGTGGGGCAAAAACACAAACAAAAAGTGCAATAACTCCTGAACTAATGACTGGATAATCTCTAAATTTTTATCATTGCTATATCTAATGAGGATACATAACATATATAACGGGTTTTTGATTTGGTCTACTTTTCAAGGTCACAGAGGTTAAAGTTCAGAATTTTGCCTTTTGCATGTTTGGTGGCACATTTGGTAACAGCTGGAGCTATTGACCTGAAACATGGTACGGTACATATATAGGCCTACCCCTCCGTCACATGACCTATGACACCAAGTTTTGGTCCGATTCGATCCTTGGCTTGGCCACCAGGTGGCCAATACCAAAACCACAAAAAAGCAATAACTCCTTAACTAATGACTGGATCACCTCAAAATTTTTATCATAGGTGTATCTAATTAGGATGCATAACACATGTAATGTGTTTTTGATTTGACCTACTTTTCAAGGTCACAGAGGTCAAAGGTCTACAAAAGTAACAAACTTGCCACAGTTCTTCATTATTTCACCGAGCGGCTTATATCTTGCATAAACGTGTATTGGAGGGGGACCTTCAAAAACACCGAGTTTCGGCCCGATCGGACATCAATATGGCCGCCAGGTGGTGCAACCTGAAAATTATTGAAGTGCTATAACTCGGGAATGGCTTGACCCAGAGCACTCAAACTTGATGTGTACCTCCCTCTAGATGACCTTTACAATACATGTATAGTCAGATTTCAGCCTGATTTGAATTCCAATATGGCCGCCAGTGGCATAACCTGAAAATCATCAAAGTGCCATAATTTCGAGAACCACTTGACACAGACTGCTGAAGTTGTGAAGTTGTGAAGATATGTGGCTCCCTCTGGATGGTATCAGGACATTTCCCCCCTGGACATTTGCCCCCCGGACATCTGCCCCCGGACTTCTGCCCCCCTAGGACATCTGCCCCCCGGTCATTTGCCCCACGGACATTTACCCCCGTAGGACTT
>NMRB01001957.1:36583-69925 GCA_002633025.1 Notospermus geniculatus | reverse complement strand
CACCTTTCACAACACTTTGCTGAAAGCCATGAATTACCAGCAGTTTGTCTGCCTCAAAAAATGAAGCTATATCAAACGAAAAGGCACCAATGAACAATACATCAATAATTGGATGCAAAAAGTGAAATCTCACACGCAGTTGTCTGGACCAAACTACATGTATCAAAGCTGTCAATTCTGCTTTCATGATATGATATTCACATATTCACCTACATTGCCATAACCAACTGTAGGTAAATTGCTTATATTGTTCTATTTTAATAAAAAATTATTTTCCCAAGCTTCCTGTGTTACCCTTATTCCATCAGAAGAAACTGGCAGTCAGGAGCATATGCTACGCTACTGCGTAGCTCTTGTTTTTGTTTGCTTCGGGCTGGTACGATGGATCCGTATCCAGCTCGACCACTTTGCCCTTCTTCTGATCTCTGAAGACAGTCCCCTTCGCTCCCCGCTGTGCCACAGAGTCATACCCCTCCTTGCCCGTTTCTTCACTCTATTTACATTTTCTGATGTAGGGACCATCAAACACTGGTGTATTATAAAATTTGGGCATTTTTTCGTGTTTTAGCCTTTTCTTTGTGGCTTATTCATGCAGATTGATAACGCAATCATCATGGTTTAGTTAGTGCACATAAAAGTTCATTCATTCCATATTATTGTCTTCAGTTCTAATGTAATCCAACATTTTGATTTAAAAATTTGAACCAAAACCACAATTTTTCTGAATTACATGACAGGTTCATGACGGATTAACAATCTGAAAAGTGCTTCTAGGCCTAGTGGGCATCATCACTACCTACAATAATCCGCTGGTTAAATGAGGAAAAAAATAACGCACTAGCTATTCGTACCGTCACGGTGCAAATAACGCCAAACCAGATCTTATTCACACCGTCGTAAACAGCCAATCAGAGAACTTCATTCAAGGCATGCCAGATGAAGTTACCGGTATCATCTCGCACATTGCCGGATTTTTTTTCAATATTCTTGATGAAAACGTTAATTTATAACCACAACCAGGAAAAAAAGTTTTATAATCAATGCTTTTGGGCAAGGTAGGCCTACTAAAGTATCTAATGATTCCCCACAGTTCGTAGCGTGAGCCTCAGTGGCCGAGTGGTTTGCGTGGGCGGTTATCAAACGGAAAGCCGCGGGTTCGAGCCCCGTCATGACACTTCTTCTTTTAGTTCTTCTTTTCTTTTAGTACTTCTTTCACCTCCTTTTATTCTTCTTTTCGTCTTTTTATCGATATCGTGATATCGATCCGTGTGACTGTCGGAAAACGGGGAACAGCGTAATTCTTGAGTCAATTTCTTTTTTTTTAAATTAGGGCTTAGCCCTACTAGGCCTAGCCTAGGCCTATGAAAAATATTTTATCATCAGACAGCAGAGGCCAACATGTCATCAATAAGTGAAAGATGGGGTCACTGGACCCCGTCAAAGGAAAAATATCATTTTAGATCTGCTGCCCACAGTCGCACAGTCCGAGTTGCGGTGCAGAAATTATACATCACCGTCACGGTACGAATAATCATTCTCCACGCACTATTCCCACCGTGACGGTGTAAATAAGAGCTATTCCTGCACTATTCACACCGTCACGGTACGAATAAGAACCGACGGCGCACTATTCACACCGTTACGGTACGAATAAGATCTGGTTTGGCGTTATTTGCACCGTCACGGTACGAATAGCCCCGGCCAAAAAATCCCCGGCCAAAACTCCACTTAAATTACATGTACATGTATATCAAATTTAAATTTTTGAAGTGTGTTTCATTGACTTTAAAACTGGATTTGAAGAAAAACTGTGCAAAAACAGCCAATTTAACCAGCGGTGTCTGGTTGATACTGGCCATTGGAAAGTGCATGATGTTGTCTCCGCCCTGAATATATTCCCTCCGTCTTGCAATTCAACCTTTTTAAATATTTTTTCCATAAATTTTAGAAAGTATTCCTACCAGGGTCTGGTGCGCAGCCGAAGGCAAGGGGATTAGTAACGCGCCGTTAGTTGCAACACCCGTGGTCATTCACCCAGGCTATTTGAAGTGGGTCATTGTTTCAGTGTGTGTTTTACTGTTAATAGCACGAGTGAAGTTAGGTACAAACTGTGTACATGTTGCCTTCATATTCCAGCGATGTACAGTCATTAGAGAGCTTTCGCACCCGCACGTTTAGGCAACCGACTACATTTAGTTATACGTAACCGTAACCGGTGAAACGGTTTGGTTTCAGCAGTTTCGCAGATAGACACTGCTATTGCCTAAGCCTAAGAACTATCCGTGAAGACCTAGGTGTTTACGGATATTTCTTAGGCTAAGGTGATGTAATGTTTTGACTGTGCTCGAGTCATTCGAGTTCACCGTGGGCCCTACTGCGCTTGTATTGTGTGTGACGTAATTGCAAGTGATCATTAACCGGGGTATCTTACAAACCGCACTCGCCTCACGCGTACCGCGCTTGTTACCCGTGAACTGTGGCCGGCTAGTGTATAGGCCTTCATTTAGTGTATGTGCACACGTAACAACTGCTCACAAAATGATGACGTAAAAGTAAATGTTCAGCAAACCGTTCAGTTGCGAAAGACCCATACTGATCGCACGGCAGTCAATGGAAACTGCCCTTTTACACGGATTTGATTCACAACCCAAAAGCTTAATAAAAGATGATCCAAACAAAACATACAAAATGTTACACCTGGTATGCATGAGGAATCCTTCTAAAACTGATAACAAAGAATAGCGATCACCGTTGGAATGAGGGTTTTGATAAAAATATGTTGCTTTTGCAAACCGTTTTTCTCTGACGTGTAGTGAAGTCGCTGCGGATGATGTTTTCTATAACCGTTTGTGTACACGTCACTAGACCGCAACATTTGATGACCTAAATGTAGTCGGTTGCCTAAACGTGCGGGTGCGAAAGGTCTCTATTGACATTAGTTTATCTACACGTACTACCTTTAATATTTCAAATACTACTGGGCCAATTTTAACACGGTTTGTACCACATGAAAGTATATAACCTTGGTCATATTTCTGCATCAAACTTTTGGAAATTTGGAAATATCATAATTATATAATAGCTCATTAGCAAACCCCCTAAAAATCAAAAATTTTTGACTTTTGTTGCCGTTTTGATAGAATGGAACTTTCTAAGGATTTTGGGCTTTGTTTCATCAAAATATCTCAAGTGGAGATATTTGAGATTATCAAAATTTTGATAGTTTGAGAATTTCGTGTTTTTCAGGAAATTTTGATGTCATTAGTTAAAGCTAACCTCAGAATATGAGCTTACAAAATTTTGGAACTTTTTGCTTTAACTGGGCCGAGATATTCATGTTTTCAGAATATCAAAATGTTGATATGCTAAACTCTTTAACTTAGACAGATGTAACTTCCAACCAGTTTACTCTGAAAGTTCCAACACTTCATTCTCCTACGTTTCTAGGTGAGCTCTGTGTACTAATATCAAAATTTTTTGAAAAATTGGAAATTCTCAAAATATCGAAATATTGATAATCTCAAATATCTCAGCAACCACTCAAGATATTTTGACGAAACAGAGCTCAAAATCCTTAGAAACTTCCACCCTATCAACCCTGTAACAAAAGTCACAAAAAATCCATAATAAAAATGTTGATTTTTAGGGGGTTTTCTAATGAGGTATTACATAATTATGATATTTCCAAATTTCCAAAAGTTTGATGCAGAAATATGACCAAGGGTATATACTTTCATGTGGTACAAACCGTGTTAAAATTGGTCCAGTAGTATTTGAAATATTCAAGGTAGTAGGTGTAGATAAACTAATGTCAACGACTGTGCAAGCAATGTGTTTTGTAACCTTGGAGGAATTTGGAACTGGAAGGAATTTGAAACTGGAGGAATTTGTTGATAGGCTCAATGGTTTCCTCCCCACCATCAGGTTCACCTGGGATGCATCCCCCTCCTCCCAGAATTTTTTGGATGTGACTGTCTACCTCCGTGACTCAAGGATTGTTACTGACCTCTACGTCAAACCCACGGACACTCACCAATACCTCCATCCTGCTTCGTGTCACCCTGGCCATGTCAAACGTGCGATCCCCTTTTGCCAAGCCCTCCGGATCCTGTCCATCTGCTCAGAGCGGTCATCTGCTTTGAAACACCTCCAGAACTTGGTTGGCTTTCTCACAGACAGGGNATATAGTGGATAAGTAAATCAAAGTATTTTCTAAATATGCAAGGTTAAGATTTAATTATAATTGTTCGTAGTATATCCCAATATGAAAACTCTTGATGCCCAAGTTATGATGTTGAACCTAGGCCCTATTAAATTCCTTTTTAAAGTGTTCATTAATTTCTCTCCCTTTTCAGGTGAGGGAAGCCATGGTAACAGATGGTCACTTGTCACTTACAGGATGGGTATGTAAAATTCGTTGGGAAAAGTTAATCATTTTATTAAAGTAAACAACACAGCACTCTCAGCAGTATTGACAACAGGAATCACAGAACCTGCAAAAACACCCACTGTTTAGACAATGGGGAATGAAGTTTTCCATTCTTGATCTGTTGACACATCATGCATTGCCCTGTCTCTTGTTCATTTTGTTGCCATCTCCTTCATACTAAAACCATGTCTCATGTTTTTTTTCAGCATTGTCAATCTATTCACGAAGTCCTGCTTCGTATGAAGCCTTAAGAAGCTGGGGTATCTTCTCGTTACCCTCCAAGAACTCTCTAAAGCAGTATACCACTGCTTTACTCCAGGAAGAGGGCCCATACTATGTTTATCTTGAAGATCAAGCAGCTAAATACAGAGCACTACAGGAAGGCATGAAAAAGGAGGGAAAGACAGTACCAAATGGAGAGGGTGTTCTTATTCTAGACGAAGTAAAAGTCACTGGCAAAGTCATGTGGAACAGCAAAAATGGTAAAATATCAGGATTAGCTATGGATTTGGAAGAGTACTCCTCGATCAAGGACATTTTCGCTGAAATGGATAAGACTCCAGACAGAGAACCGGCCGAGTATTTTCTACAGTTCCTTTGGCGTGACCTGTCATCGGCTTTCGACATTATTGGACCTTATTACACCTCAAAGCAGTCAATGACATCCCAGTTTACTTCTGCCTGTCTGTTTGATGCCATGCATGCTTTACAGATATTTGGATTCCTGGTGAGTTCATGATGTTTGCCAATTAAGTCTAAATCAAAATAAATGCTCTAAAAGTTATTCATACATGTATTCAATTGGTATCTTTCCAGGTGGTGAGTATTGTATTGGACGGAGCAAGTACAAATCTTGCGATGGTGAAATACTTGACGGGCCATGGTAAAGGGGCATATGGTCTAAGTGGCCCACATGAAGACCCACATGAAGTCTGCCCATGGTTCGAAAATCCTGAATTCCCACACTTGAATATCTATTTTGTGATATGCCCAACACATCAGGTAGGGTATTCTCTCCACATGAAAAATTTTCAATTAGTTGACTTGCATTTCAGAACCAGCTACTCAAACAAGCTTCCCATTAGGACTATTTGTGATTTATTTCAGCTGAAGAACATGGTAAATCAATTGTATGCCAGTCAAGAACAACATGCAAAGGAGCTGACACTAGGCAGAGGGAAGGCAAACTTTGGCTGGAAAGAAATTCAGGATATGTGGAAAAGAGAAGAATTTAGAAGAGATCACCACCAAATTCGTAGGGTTCCAAATTTGGTGAAGTCTTATATAGATAGGGATGCGTGGACTAAGCTCAATGTGAAACCTGCCAAGATCATGCAAGTATGTACTAACTCACAGCTTGGCTTTATCTTTTTAAATTTTAAATTGCTAAAAATTTGCTAATAATTTGTGTATTTTTCTCATTTTGCAGCAAGATGGTGTGCTAGCTGAACTATATAGTTATGCCAACCCGGATGAGACTGCGGCACCAGCGGATCAGGAGGCGGTTTTGGCAGCACACAGTTATCTCAATGCATGCAACAAACTCTTTGAGTTAGGATTTTTGAAAAGTGGCTACGATGGGAGAATACATGATGCGGACCAATCAGAAGTTCTCCGAAGTATAGATGATGGATTCGAGTTCTTCAGGACTTGGATGGACACTTTAAGGCATGATTGTAAGTTCTCTGTTTGAACACAGAATAAAGCGAACTTCTGATCTGCATGGCAACAGTATAGCCATCTGATGTAAGCTTACAGAACTACAACCTTCACACCCACCTACAGTAGTTTCACTTTTTGTTCCTAGATGGCGTGAAGGTGGCACCTATTCTGATCACCTACCCAGCTGCCTTGCATTTGTAAAGGGACTGTTTATCCCCGTTTTATTACTGTTGAATGTCTTCTTGTCACTCAGTTGCTCTTGCAATGTCTATTGGTTTCCAGTTGCAGATTTTTCACTGACTTCTCCAAAGGAAAAGCGTTTCATATCGTGGCAGGTAAGTGGTAAAATTTCTTTTCCTTTGCTATGTTTGCATTGCATCAGCTTTCAGGAATTCCAGAAATAAATATACTGTACATGTAGATGGTTATTTGTGAAAATAGTAAAGGCTGTGATAATTTGTAATAATAATATATTTCTGAACATATTAATGTAGAAAACATGAACATAATCTGTTGACATAATCTTGATATTTTTTCTGACATGTGACCTGCAGGCTGATGATAGTTTGTGATAAAAATANTTCTGACATGTGACCTGCAGGCTGATGATAGTTTGTGATAAAAATATAATTCTGAACATCAATATAATAATGCTGGAAATTGACTCAATCAAGTCACACTTAGAGATTTGTTTTGTCTTGAAATTTAGCACGAATGTAGCATGATAGAGGATACCATATCCTGATGCAACAGGTGGTTGATTTTGTGAAGAGGAGTTTGTTGTGGTCACAAAAATATTTCGCTTTTTTAGCAGTTTTGTTCGATTGCTTTCTAAATTCTCCCTAATGCATCATGGGCTTACTCGATAATGCGGAACGGAATGAACATTCCGCGGAACAGACGGAATGGGAGCATGCATTATTCCCGTTGTTTTTCAGATTGTCCCAAAATCTAGACTATACATCGGTCCATGAAGTACATGCATGCTATGACGCCCTCCTGTGCTGGCTAGGATTTGTCACCGAAATATGCGTTCATATCATGGTATAAAAGAGAATCATTGGCCTAAAACCAACCTCCTGCACCTGTCCAGTTTGACTGCTTTCGGTCTTTACTAGCCCTGCCTGCCTCGCCGGTGGCCATACCAAAAACCTGTCATCTTGATATTCACGACAGGGTTGGGCCACATTTCGATCACTTAAAAAAGGTGTGATCAAACTGTGCCTAGATGAGCTTTAACTTTGTAATTTGGTCATTGCCATGGATAATACGCGCATGCGCAGTTTGCCGTTTCGACTGTCAACTGGGAAGCCAGTGTCTTTTCATTGGTTAGCGAAGGATTTTGCCAGTATTCGGCAGCATTTTTCGCGATGTTCTTCACTCTTAAAAAATTCTTGTCATCGCAACTTGTCTGCGAATATGGATGAGATGCTTTAGTCTGCCTGACGAATTGCGTCATTCATGACACAATTTACTTGTCATGGCGAGTCGCACATCTCTGTGACGAGCTCAGTTTATGCAGTAGACAAGGTCTCTAGTTATGGCGATAAGTTGCAGGTGGCAGGACATTATTGCGCATGCGCTTCCCTCACATATCGCTCAATTTCTTGAACTCTAAGCATGCTGTCACCATCGTTGCCTCAATAGCCAGGAGGGTTTAGGGGTTATGTCTAGTAGTTTATACATTTCATAGGTCGTAGGTTCGAATCCCGCCGTAGGCCCTGAATTTTGGGAGAGTTTTTCTTTCATATGTACCTGTTATTAGTACTTGTAACTACCGTATAGCGGTATCTTGGCGCATAATTTTTAATTAGTGTGTAGCCTGAATGACGAGATGTAGTTGTTTCAATGATAAGATGTCTCTTTTCCGAGGGTGACAAGTTAAAAACTTGTCAATTGAGAAGATAGACCCTGTCAATTTAAGCATATTCTGAGAACGAGTTCCAGCTTGTCAGTACAACGAGAATTTTTTAAGAGTGTTCGCTATTTCAACAGGGCAACCGTTAATTGAAAGGGTGTGGTTTGAGTAGGGGAAAGGAAATTTCACTGGTTTCCTCGCTCTCTCACCAAAGCATGAAAGGTGCGAGGGGGCGAGTGAAGAATGGAGCAGGCCTAGGCCTATTTCGCGATCCTCGTCCACGTGCATCACCATACCGGAAGGGCGAATGTTTTTTTTCATATCGCCTGATTTTCATGTTGGTAACGATTTGAAATTGACTCACACGTTTCAACGAAAGGCTTGGCAAAAAACCAACCTGAACCAAAAACAACAAAATTGTGCGATCCTTCGGCAATCCTTCGTTGAAAGCTCCTCGATTAAAATTTCACCTCCGTCGTTCAAAACAAGTGATGAAGTGATAGAAACGGCTAATGGAATGCATGCATGTGCTTCCCAGAAATCTCCATGACGATGACCTAGTTTAAACTGATCTATAGCAACCGTCAGCCGTCTGATGGCCGCATTTTGTTCTCGATTCAAAGTTTCAGTGTGGCGCAAACCACTGACGCATGAAAATTCAAAAGACACCTACCTCGCCTTATAGTTCTTGATGTAGGCCTATAGCAGCTGGATGATTGGTTTGAAAACCGGGGTAAACAAAGCGAATAATCCATACGGCCTGTGTAGAATAATGTACTTAAGTAATCCGACCTCAATTTGACTGACGACGTCGCCAAAACTTCACGGCACGAC
Organism: Notospermus geniculatus; assembly: GCA_002633025.1. Lineage (NCBI taxonomy): Eukaryota > Metazoa > Nemertea > Pilidiophora > Heteronemertea > Lineidae > Notospermus > Notospermus geniculatus. The sequence continues at coordinate 61,142 of NMRB01001957.1, read as the reverse complement.
GTTTTGACGTCATCACCAATGGTGTTGACTATGGTTGACGCCGTGCTTCTGGGCTACGCCAGCCGATTCACCTTAGCAACAGCGGTATGGAATGCTCCCTGAGACACCAGTTTTCAACCTCGTATCCAGGACTACACTGGGTAAGTGGTGTGTATTTTATAGCTATATTTATTCATGTATTGCCTGAGAACGAGGTTAATTCCGCCATTCCGCGGAATAGAGATTCCGCATTTTCGAGTAAGCCCACTTAGGCTTCCTTTACATCGAAGTATACGGTATGCGAAACCGCCGGTTTACAATGGCTTCACGGTGGTGAATCCTCGGAATGCCTTTGTTAACCGGCGCTTTCGTATACCGAATACTTCTATGTAAGGGAAGCCTAAGGGACATTCTTTTTATGGCTATACGTTACTCTCTGCTGTTTGTCCAGAACTACGTATTTTTCCCGTATAGAGGGTAGAAATAAACACTTGGGCCTAGGGCTATAACCTTTATGGTTACTTGTGGTTTGTCATGAAGCACGTATAGTTCGTGTTAAATTGTTCTTGGAGGGAATATATTAGTGAAGTTTCGCAAATCTAACAAAACAGGAAGTAAGAAATACGGAATTTAAAGATGTATCACGGGTATTTTCGCGGGCCACGAAAATCATTGTTCATTTACATTTTTTGTTTGTTTGTGTCCAGTCTTTCTGGCCCGTATTCATAAAGGATGTTTAAGACTTAGACGCGTGTAACTTCGTCAAATGCATGTTGGAAGTGTGTGCATTTAGTGAAGCTACACGCGTCTAAGTCTTAAACACCCTTTATGAATACGGCCCTCTTTGTCCTATGAGTAATTTGTTGGTGGCATGCCCCTCTAGAAATAATTTTGATACCGAAATTATTCAATATGCTGAGTTGGCCCGTCCCAAAAGTCCAAAATAACACAATGTAAACATCCATGTTTACAAACATTGCATGTGAACAATGAAGTCATGATACATATCTTCAACTTCATTTCCAGGACCTAATGTATTTCTGGAGATGCCTGGTACAAGGCCATGTAGAATTAGCGGAATCAGCAGATCTAGCGGATTTAGCGGATTCTGTATAAAATTGAATAAAATTCAATGATGAATGGAAACTAATTAAGTTATGTATTATAATTTTTGATAAGTTGTGCCCCACAGATTATTAAGGACCACGAAAATACCTTTTACAGTCGGTAATCCAAATAGGGGAACAAAAATAGTCAGCAGGAATAGTTCGGCCAGTTGCCGTTCGCGACGCTGTTGCGGCTTTTCCTTTATAACCTGTGCAGCATATAGAACACTTGAAAAAATTATATTACTAAATTAACTTCCATTTATTATCAGATTTTATTCAATTTTCTACAGAATCCGCTAAATCCGCCGGATCTGCTGATTCCGCTAATTCTACATGGCCCTGGTACAAATGTCCCTGCTGCAAGTGCGTCTTTTAGCATATCATGTGAGATCGAGGGAGGCATGGTTTATCTTGAATTTTTAACTTTCCACTTCGTATCTACGAAGTGGAAACGAAAGATAAATTTCTAAGTTTAATATACACCGTAACTCTATCGGTGTACCGTCATACGCTAAAAGAAGCTCTTGCAGCAGGCTATTTGTGGTACCAACCATGTCCTGAAATTCATTACGTCATGAAAACTAAGTCCAATTTCGTATTTCGTACTTCGTGTTTCGTCAGATTTGCGAAACCTCCCTATTATCAACTGGGAACCAAGCAATTGCCGAAATAAATCACAAGGGATGGTATTCCAAGATTATATGTCCATATTTGTCCTCACGGCTACAACAGATGCATCCGCAATTTACGAGAGTGATGCCACCACAAGACCTCTCAACTCATTTCTAATAATGCCAGTCCAAATAGGCTGGCTCCGGGGAGACAATCATCACTCCCTGTAATATCAGAAGTCGTCTAATATGGTGCAGGAGATATATACGCACGCTTCATCACAAATCAATTACACATCGGCGCCGCCGGCTGATTCTAAATCACAGAAATAGCCCGTTACATTTGGCAGGATATCTCATAACAAGAAGAATGACCGAGCAATATTCGTTCTTAATAACCGAGATATGTTTGCCTTATTGTTGACGGCGATGCGGGATCAGTTGTCACTGGTTCCAATGACCGGAAGATTGCTGTTGGCTCATCACCTGCATTCGCTGGCAGCGATGTATCAGGAGTCGTAAAATTAGGTAAATTGGTTCTATATTTTACCTCTTGCCTCTTTCTTCTTGAATAGCTGTAGGCCTGTAGTCACTGGAATTCATGCCTTGTCTATCATAGTGAGGTTTCGCTAATCTGACGAAACACAAAGTACGAAATACGAAATTGGACTTCATTTCCACGACGTATTTCAGGAGATGGTTACTACCACATAATATCGACGTTAGACCGATAGAGTTACATGTACGCTGTGTATTAAACTTTGAAATTTATCTTTTGTTTCCACTTCGTAGATACGAAGTGGAAATTTAAAAATTCAAGATGCGCCATAACTCTCTCGGTCTTACATGATATGCTGAAAGACGCACTAGAGCAATTGCTGCTCACGAACATATTTCACATGAAAATGGAAGAGAAAGGTAGGCCGAAATTGGGCAAATCGTAGTTGTACATTCCTGGTGTTATTTATTCCTGATAAAACCCATATTTAAGTTATTTAGGATGCCAATTTCGATTACATGTATGTTATAACCCTGATGATCATAGGTCAAGGTCAAGGTCAGAGGTCAAGGTCAAACTTCCCAAAGAACTGATAAACAATGAAACTCACCCCTATTATCGAGCGGTTGAAGTATATTCTGGATAGCCCCATTCTCACATGCACTGAGTAGGCTATATAGGAGGATGGAGCAGATGGATCCCAAATTTGAAAATGAAAAGGATGAAGTGATGAAATCTCAACTGGTGGAGGGAGTAAAGTCTTAGGCCTGTTCCAAGTACAGTGGTGGACGATACCTGGAACCGGCCTAAGACGGTTCTAACGATAGACCTGCTTTATGAATTCGACCCCACAAGTACACGTGGAACTGGCCTAAGACGGTTCTAATGATAGAACCGCTTTATGAATATGACCCATAGGTTATCCTGAAAATGGCGAAGCTGATGATATGCAAGTTGAACCCGAGGTAGATTCTATCTCATCAGGCAATCTAGGTCACTCCGGTATCCCATGAGATAGCACATACTAGCTGGTCCTCAGTGTGCATCTGGCTTCCGTCCTTTTCAGAAGCAAGATAATTTCTCTGGCCATATTCTGGGCTGCATATGTGTGTTTGTACATTTAGTGATTCAGTTGAATACGCTCATTTTGTTACAATTTTTGGACTACTTCTTGAAGAATGGCGGATTTAGATTTAGACATTGATAATGAGGAGAAGCTCCTCTTTGATGGGGATGATAGGCCTGAAGCAGGCTCCTCATCTAATAACAAGCAGTCCTCTGATGACGTTCATCGGAAGGACCAGTCAGGCGAGAAACTCGCTGATGCCTTGAATAATATTCAAGCTATGAACCTCATGGCCAAAGCGCTATTAAACAAAGGCTCGCCATATTGCACCGTGGAGAATCGGCAGCGCATTAGCCGAGTTTCTCAGGTGGCAGCACTGGTATCCGAGTCGAACATGGCGGCTGTGTCACATATCGATGNTCATGTTAGACCGAGAGAGGTATGGTGCATCTTGAATTTTTAAATTTCCACTTCGTATCTAGAAGTGGAAACGAAAGATAAATTTCAAAGTATAATATACACCGTAACTGTTTCGTCTAACGTCATACGCTGAAAGACGCTCTTGCAGTAGGCGATACTTGTGGTACCAACCATCTCCTGAAATACATTACGTCATGGAAATGAAGTACAATTTCGTACTTCGTTCGTGTTTCGTCAGATTTGCGAAACCTCGCTACATATACATAATACACATATACATAATAATGGAAAAGCCATCGTGAGGAATACATGTAGTTGCAAGTTCGCCTGGAATTGTTGGTGTCGCGGAAATCAATTTAATAAGACACCCCAGTTGGTGTCTATAGCCGTGGTTACACGTATCCAAAATCCCCGGGGTTTTTGAGACACGGGGTTTTTCCGAACCAGAAAAAACACGGCGTTGACACGGCGAGCGGTTACACTACTTAAAATGCGATTGGTAATAAGTTCCGTATCCCGGCGATAGGGGCACTGCATGTAGGCAACTCTGCATAATTAAGTGGCTGCTGGAGGCGTGAAATAGCCTACACGCATGCGCTTCACTCATCAATTTGCATCGCCGTCTGTCGGGGTGCGTGGAACTAGAAATAGACACGGGAATTTTGCGGTTACACTACATAGAATCTCCGTGCTTAAAATAGCCCTGGCGTTGCCCCTTCGAGATCGCTGGGGCTAATAAGCACGGGGATTTCAGACACGGGTCTATTTAGACCCGGCGATTTATAGGTGTAACCGCAAAATCCCCGGGGAAAGCACGGAGATTTATGTAGTGTAACCACAGCTTATGTGAGAGACACTTAGTTCAAGATGATGACGAGTCATTGTGGTTCAAGGATCTGTAGTATTCGCCCCTACAGAACCCTATAGAAAGTTTCAGGTACTCCTCATTCTTGATATCATTCATATTCCAAGTAGGAGAAGCCAAAGAATGTTGAGAATGGGTCTGGCGAGCCGCAGTCGTGATTAATGCATTTTCACACTCTACGGCTATAATCAAAACATTCTTGGTGGTCCCCGAAAGGTTGAGCTATGCACCTAAAGAGATCTTAATGATAATTGGTTTCCGAATTGCAACTCCTTAATGTAAAAAAGGGACGAAGGATACGTGCTCGGGGTTGAGAAGCAGAGTAATGCCCTCGTTACTGCATATTTCTATTCAACGTTTACCGTGGCGTCGGGACTTTTTTCCCTCGGACGGGTCACTTGAAATTCATCGGATGATCAGACGTGATTTTGGGAAAACCGTAATGGAGTGCCCAGGGAACAGAGATTGTTTTTAGTGAGACTACTTTCCTGGTCTGTTGGGTGATGGTTTGTTTTGCTTTACATCTTGGTCAGTGAGTTGACCAATAGGTGTCACTACGGCCCAATCCAATGCATATAGCGGACCCATTCATTCTTGATTGAGCACCAATCAAGAATATTTAAAGTTTCTTTTGCATTGGTCCGCTAGAACATTGCTGCCATCTTTTGAGCGGCGTGGTCTAGTGGTTAGCGAGACGGACTCCTGGTCAGAGGGTCCTGTCACACCTGGTTCGATTCCCAGTCCTGACCAAGAAAAAAAATACACGCTCGCTTGTGACCTTGAGCAAGTCACTTTGCCTCACTTGCTTCACCCCACCCAGGTGTAAAAGGGGTACCTGGCTGGTAGTGATGGTCTATGTGAATGTTAGTCCAAGAGCGCTGAAATCGGCTGCCGGGACTGTAATACTCCCCAGGGAGTGGAGAAATGAAAAATTGGAATGTACAGACCTATAGCTGGGGTAATAATAATGTAAAGCGCATTGAGCGGATTCACTGGAAATGCGCTATATAAGAACGGCAATATTATTTTGGCAATACGCGCGGCCGACTGCTCCTATTCCTTGATTCTTTTTCACGAGGAGCATTATTTGATTGAGTTTCATCTATGTTGATGTAGATAAATGTAATTCATCAAGAGGGCAGTGACAGGCACATAATGAAGTAACATCTCACTGTAGTTGTCCACGATCTGCCAGGGTCCCCTACAACAGACAGGGAGACTCTAATAGTAACATGTAATAGGCCATGAGCCTTCTTCAGAATCCCCAGTTAAATTTATTGTATCTGCGTTTCTTGGATGAAATTAAATATGTGTTTAATAAGGCCACGCTTTTTTTATTCCTTGTTTCGCGGGCCCGCCGCTAGGTGAAAATAGGAAAATGAAAAAAAATAAAATTTTATTTTTCGGGATTTTCGCGAGCCCGCCGCTCCAAAAACTCCACAAAATGGAAAAAAAATAAAAATTTATTTTTATTTTTATCCCGCCCGCCGCTCAGGAGGCCGAGATCGAAAATACATTTTTCAAAAATAGGCCTACTTTGTCATGTTTGTATGATTTACCGTCCGATCGATGTCATGATGCGCGGTTTCTGCCAATCTGCCAATCTGTACCAACAGCCTCGCGCAGATTTTCACTTTGCTCTACTGATCGTATAGACCTATGTACAGTAGCTGCACAGAAACCCGGCACTGACTTGCTCGAGGCTGTCATCCAACAATATGGCATGGTTGGTCACTCGTCACCTTGGGCCAAAATTTGACCGTGCCTGCATGCAGGTAAGCGATGATACGAAATCACAATCAGCTCCTGTGTCATTCATACCACCAGTTGAACCTTTATTTTGAAATAAAATTTTATTTTTTTCTTTTCCTCCGCTATTCAGATTCCTTGGAAAACGTTCGAGAAATCAAAAAATAAAATTTTATTTTTATTTTTTTTCCGCCCTCCTCTGATGGAGGTGCTCAAAAAAAGCCCGCGAAACAAGGAATAAAAAAAGCGTGGCCTAACAGACAAAGACGAAAAAAGCTTCGAATAAAAGCACAGAGAGATGTCAATCTGTTTTCACATGTTTCTCACACAATACGGGGAACACTCAGCGAATGACGACGTCAAGCGTTACACAAGTGATGTTACACGAGAAACGGGAACAGAGTGACATAATTGGCATCAAACATGAGTTCTAACCATCAGAGTTTTCTTGGCTACAATGTCAAACGAATATATTTCAACAGCAGTTCCATTCACTAAATTTCATGAGATACTTCAGGAAGAAAAAAAATGATAAGTACTTCCATTGCGTCGAATGGAGACACATTGATAATCTGATTAACGTTTCCGAAGACTATTCGTTCCCAATACTGATTAGTTTCAATGCTCTTATCAGACAGAAGTTCGAGTAGAAGGAAGGAAATTAGCTTAGCTAAGAAATGAAACGTGTTTTTTTCGTGTGATGTGACTGATAACTCGCTTAAGTGTATTGAGCAGAGGTGACTTAGAGAGTTGCAAATGTTCAACTTGTGGAAATGACAAACCGATAGAAGATGAGTTACTTGTTTGTGACATTAAACAATTTACCAGTTGGTCTGTCAATTCGAATTTCACTTCATAAAAGGTCAGTGTTCTAGCAACATTTCAACCCTCAGCTTTAGAACACAATGGACCGTATTATAGAAACCTGCTTAACTCTAAGGTCCACTTTAAAGATAATGATGTATCACGGGTATTTTCGAGGGCCACGAGAATCATTGTTTATTTACATTTTGTTTGTTTGTGTCCAATTTTTCTTTGTCTTATGAGTAATTTGTTGGTGACATGCCCTTCTATAAATTCTTTTTGATACCGGAAGTTTTCAATTTGGTGGGTTCTTCTATAAATTCTTTTTGATACCGGAAGTTTTCAATTTGGTGGGTTGGCATTTCCCAAAAGTCCAAAATAACATACTCAGTACATGTAATGTAAACATCCATGTTTACAAACATTGAATGTAAACAATGAAGTCACGATACATTATCTTTAAGCTTTTGTATTCTGCCCTGCAGACAATAGGGAGGTTTAGAAATCAAAGGACAACGTGAACTTTACGACAACGTTATTTTTCATACTATACATTTATAAGCAGATTTTATATTGCATTTTCGGTACAAAAAAACGTTGTCGTTAACGTTAACGTTTATCGTTTGATTTCTAAACCTCCGTAATAGCTGAAGGTAAACCTTAGAGTTTCTAGAATACGGCCCTATGTTAGACAAGTGTTGCTTTGTGTGTACAGGGGAAACGATTTTCCCAGAACCGCTATGAACCAATAGATTTGGCACATGGTCTTATACTTGGTGACAATCCCCATCATTATTCCATTTTCGCTTCGCAAATGCAAAAAAATCTTGAGCAGGTTACGTCCTGAGACACTGCATTTGATTGGATCAAGGTGATTCACTCATTACCCAATCCTCGATGGACCAATGCCTGGTAATTGATATTCAGGGCAAACAGCAGCAACATGTGTTAAATAAATAGGCAGTCATCCATCATTTACAGCTTTCTTGCAAGCGGGTAAGGGGCTTTTTTCTCGATTAAAGGTACGTTGACATCTATATAGCCTGCTGATGTGGCTCTAACTAACATGATGGAAAAGAAAATGTATCATGACTTCATTGTTTACATTCAGTGTTTGTAGACAAGGATGTTTACATTACAGTGCATGGTATTTTGGACTTTTGTGATATACATGTATGCCAACCCACCAAATTGAATTCTTTCGGTAATCAACAGAATTTCTAAAGGGGAATGCCACCAACAAATCACTCTGGGACAAAGAAAGACTAGACACAAACAAAATGTAAATAAAAAATGATTTTCGTGGCCCGCGAAAATACCCGTGATACATTATCTTTAATCAGCCCTTCCGTTGCTTCCATCTTGACTTCATCCTACGGTCACGTGAGAACGGTTTTCTGTCTCTGATTCTGAAGTCATTTTCAAGTCACTTTCAATTTTTTTTCGAATGCTCTTATTTGTTTCTTTTTATATTTTCATCACTTTGAAATCCCTTCTCAGACTCAATCGAAATAAGCTTCTCGCGAGGTTAATGCCCAGGCCATAAAATTCTTGCAAGAAAAAGAAAAACGACCACGGCTCAAAACGCCGATCGGCTATTCAATTTTAAACAACATTCATCATCGGAACGCCAGTTTGCCACGGAAGAAAAATGTGGCCGTCTCTAATATATCTTGTAGACGAAATTTAATTTGCATCACAATGGAGAAAAGGAATATTGAAAATGACTGAAAGCGTTCGATCATTTCACTCAATGGTTGCAATCTGATATAACAATGTTTGTCTTTCACAAGGAAGCTTTCTTGATTTTGCATTACCATATATCAGGAGCTGAAAGACCTTTGCCTTTTACCATAAAGGAATCAAACATAAAGGTTTAACTGCGAACGATGAAGTAACTGAGGGATACACTTCAGGTGTTGCCACCAGATGTCTCTCACTGCCTGTATTTTGGCTTGACGTAATAGGCAGGACCTACAACTTTTTTTTGTCGTAGTGGGGCATACATGAATCTGTCATCTTGATGCCTTGAATTCCATTTCTGTGAATAACAGCGCTATTTTCAGCACAATTAGTGTTCCACGTGCAAATGTACGTTAGCCTATTCAAATGTACACAGATGACCCTGCGCTCTCATCGTTCGTGGGGTTCTCATTAATCTAGTCCTTTTGTATCATAAGATCAACCAGTCGGAATTCAACAAAATTTGCAATATACATGCAGAGGGGTCTTGCCTATCATATGGAAGAGTCAGAATGCAAATCTGTTGAGGTTTAAAGGGATACTGTCCACATTTATAAAATGCTAAATTTGTAAGTGGAACCGTTATGTTTGATTATGAAATAGAAATCGGGTTTCTAAGGTGAAAGACATTGCTTCCTACCAGATTCGAACCCACGAACACTCGCATGAGGCAACAATCGCCAGCACTATGTTTGATTCCAGCACTATCTTCGCCAGCCCTATGTTTGATTCCTTTATGATGTTACTTTTGGATATTCATCGACAGACATTGGACTGACTTTTAGCGAAGACTGGCGAACGTGTATCAAAAATAAACGCCGCAAAAACATGACTTTTAGACTGTGATGAGCCCAGTACATTGAACTTGTTTCCTGACTTGATAAGTTGAAATACACCTTGACAGATTTTTTTAATTTGAAAAAGCAGATTTTTATTGGAAAAAAAATACTTTACTTGTCGATTCGTCATAAAAAGTTCTGCCTCGGCGAAGAAGGGTGCACAGTGGGCGTCTGTATCGCGGCGACGAGACAGTCTGACATTTGCTTCGGTAGACAACGTCGACTTGGCGTTTTTGCACCTATAGAATTTAAACAAGACATGGAATGGTTGATATTTGGCAACAGGAAACTGCCATAGACGCCGAAAAATCTCATTTAAGTGTGTGAATCACACTTACTGCTCAAAGCAATGAGTGACAATCGTGGCAACTGCCACGTAGTTTCATTTGCAAAGTTCTCCGCAGCTATTAAAAATGTTGTGCAAGAAACCACAACCGAGAGTATAGAATTTCACACGTGGAAAAAACCAGAAGATAAATGTGAAACAGTTGATTTTAATGTAATTATCAATGTTAGCTTTACTTGCAATAATTTCTATTGGTGGCTAAGATAACTGACAGTAACAGCTCTGACATGTACATCAGCTCGGTTTTATGTTGCTGCAACATTGCCGATTTGTTTATACCAAATGTGGCTATCTGGGGGCTGGGGTGGGGCTGCGGGATGTGGTGAGTGGATGTGGTGAGTACACAGCCAAATTGGTTCCACCAAAAATAGATAGGCGTGCGAAAAATGTACAACTCAATTTTTGCTCTGTATAGCGCTTACTATCCATCCAAACAGGGCTTTTTGGTGAAAATTTAGTTGTACACTTTTCGCATGCCTATCTATTTTTGGTGGAACCAATGGTTAGCTTAGCAAACGTCTATTAAATCGGCCCTTTGTTACACAACATGAGTAAAACGGTGTTTAAATATCTGGGAGCATGGGTGGAGCTGCGGGGTGTGGTGTGGTGTGGTGGTACGGGGTAGGGTGGGATTTCGATACACACCAAGCATCCCACTTTCTTACAAGACATCTAGGTAAAACGGTGTTTCATCGGTGCCTTAGTAAAACTGGCCACCCAGACGATTCGAGTTTCTTCCATTTTTTTCCTGCTACAAGAGTTTGTGGAAAAGTCCGATATATCCGCAAGTCGCCTGCGTGTCCCACACTGTTAGAAATTATTGTAATAATTTTACAGAAATTATCTGCAGCAGAGTCCCTGGAACTTTCTGTAAATTTACAAATGGTATGATTTATGTTTCATTCCTGTTTGGTTGGACTCAATGGGACTTTCCATAATGATGCTTTCTGAGACCAGTATGAAAATAGAATTTGGTCAGCCTCCAGTCAAGTCTCTGTTTACATTTCTTTAAGTCTGAAATTTTATAGATCCAGTCATGGGGACTCTGCTGCACAGATTTTCTGTAAAATCCTCTGTTATTTCTAACAGTGTATATGATACACGACTACCTCGGCAGCATAATCCTATGTATACTGCTAATCAGATGGGCTGCCATGCCAAAGAAAGGAGATTTTCGTGATCTACATAATAGTCTCTGCACATGAATATACACCTAATATCACGAATTTCTCTCTACAAGAGAATGTATGTAGTCATTTCATCTCATGAGCCCTCCTTTGAAGTGCATCGAACGCGACGAGGCTCTCCAAGAACGAGTTTACATTTGCTTACTAGTGGTACTTAAAGCAAATGGCTCGCGGGGGTTGTTGACAGTTGTTTGTTGACATGTCCTCAAATCAAGCGCCGTTTTGAGAAAAAGGCGAAAGAAGGATTTTAGTTTAATGGGAAATGCATTAGACAGCCAAACTTCGGAGGCGTATTCTGCAAAACCTGCCGCTTCGAAATCAATGTGAATAGTACAAAATGTACATTTTGACCGACTGAATTTGAAAATGCCATTAACCCATTTTAACAAATTTTTAATGGAACCTCGTCCCCATATTTGCACATGGTTTTGCCTATGACTGGAGCACGGCTTTGCCTGGATATTAGGTTCACTCTCTATGGGAGGTACCACCAAAAATCAAAACAAACACCGCGAGCCATTCGCTTTAACAAGTCACATTCGTACATGACCTTTACTCATTCATGCAGTAATAATAACCTCATTTTAGGAAGGAAGTCAACGTGCTCTTTCCAACATATAAGATGATTACATTCACTGGCAAACTAATAGGCTTATTTCCATTTTGGTTGCTCCGCGTGTTGCCGTAAGACGACATTAATCAAATGACGATGTCACAAAGACACTTTCATCCGATGGAACGGGGAGAAGTCGGTTAATGACGTGGAGTAACATTTCTAGCGAGTAATAAAAGAAAACATGACTTGGGACTCATCTTATGTAAAATAATCTCGCGTACAAGAGCGAGATGACGTGATTTCTATGTGTAGCAATCTCTTGTTTATCAAGAGGGGTAGGAATAACTGGTATAAATTCACCGTTTCGCCGGTGGCCGGTGTAGCAGTAAAGAGTGTCCCCCTGTAAAAAGTGTCCACTTGTATTGTTGAATGACGGAATAAGCGGCATGGGTATAGAAACCAATCGCCAGAGATTAGAATGTAACAATAGGATCTTTTGTTCCCAGGACAGTTTTTCCTAGGACATTCTTTCCCTTCACACCTGATTTGGTTTCCTCTACTGCTATTTCTTTTTAAGTTCGCACATGCGTATTTACAGCTCCGGAAAAAAATATTAGACCACCTCTGTTAGTTCCTCGCATTTCCCATTAAGTATAGGCCCCACAAAAAGTTGATTCACCCCTTTGTGTCGCTCATGCATTCAAGTATACGGGTTGCTTCTAAACCTGGCACTGGCACGCTGGCACTGGCATTGGCACTGGCATGATATTATGGTCAGAAATCATGAAAAATGGTATATTTACCTAACAGTTACTATTTTGGAAGAAAATAAGATGATAGGGCCAACCAGTTTAACATGGATCAATTATTAATTGAAAAATCTAAAAAAAACTAGAAAACAATTTTTAAAATTTTTTTTCTCAACAAAATTGATCCATGTTAAACTGGTTGGCCCTATTATCTTCCAAAATAATAACTGTAACGTATATATTTTTTGCATGATTTCTGGCCATATTATGATACCAGTGCCAGTGCCAGTGCCAGTGCCAGCGTGCCGGTGCCAGGTTTAGAACCAACCCCAAGTATACTCATTACCTTGTAAAAACAGGACTTCGGTCGTAAGTAAAAGCATAAAGTCCGTATGACGCTATAAATGCTGCTCGAAGATTCTTGGTTTGATTGGAAGCGACGTGAAGTGGACAGCTGTCTATACACAGTAAATGTATGCACTTCGGGTCCTTCCTTTTAGTCAGAAATTTTGACTAGGTCCTTCTAAAAGGTCCATTGTTTCTTCATTATGTGAAGTCAATTCCTATATTTGATATCGTCTTGGTGAAGTTTGAGCAAATTAACCAACGCGATAAATCAGTAAAGAAAGAGAAGGCACAAAAATTGACACACAAAATGATGATAACAGGAAGTCAATTTCCAGAATTTTAGCAAATTTTCGACCCCAAGCGGGGTCTTCTTCAGGTTGGCACTTTCAAGTCGAACTACCAGAAGTGTGGTAGCTTCTGGTAGCTCGACTTGAAAGGTCCAGCCTGAAGAAGACCCCGGCCGCTTGGGGTCGAAAATTTGCTAAGATTCTGGAAATTGACTTCCTGTTTATCATGGCGTAANATGAGTGAGTCAACCAGAGGTGATCTGATATTTTTTTCCAGAGCTGTATATCTGGTGGGCATATTGTGTTGGTTTGCATTCCCTAATAGATGAACACGCGCGAGTTTCAACGGGAATCCTCGTGAGAAAGCAAGAAGGGGAGGAGGGGCTTAGAAACGAGGAAGAGCTCAACCGGTAAAAATAACTTAAACGTTGATTACAACTAGGATGCATCCTTTTAGTAGTGTTCAAAGCACAGACTGATCAAAGCAGTCATAACCAGGTGCCTTACGAACATTTAAGTAGAAAGACGTGACGAAGATCGGTGGATAGTTTTTGTAGAGCAAGAATTTAACATTCCCTTATTTGAAACTCGTCTACAACGTGAACGCCGAAGAGTTTGTCTAGCCTTAAGAACCGTGATTTAAAATGTCGCTCTAAAAACCTAGACATTATATATAGATGTATCACTTTTGATCAAAGAAAGTGTTCGAAGAACAACATCACATAAATTAGGCCAGATAAAAAAATTACTTGTTTAGCCTCCGGGCACTTCAGTTTTTCAGGGTCGGGAGGGAGGTTTTTATTTTTATTTTTAGTAGGTTTTAGCTAAAAAGATACATGTAGGTCAAAAACAAATGATTTTTTTTTATTTTCAAATTTTAGAGTAGGCAATTTTTTAATAGAAAATGCATTACAAAAAACATTCAGGGGTCTTGGCATTTTTCAGGTAGGGAGGGGACGCTAAACAAGTATTTTTTTATGTGGCCTTAGTTCCCATTCCTTCACATAATACAACTTTTAATAAGCTTGGTATGGAGATGTATGTAAAGCGTAGAACATATTTATGTGTTTTGAAACTCCTGTAACCCATAAATAAAAAGTGTTACATCCTTATATCATCATTGTTGTTATCGTTCGTCGACCCAACTCGATAATCCTATACGTTCCGACATACGTTAGTGTATCCGATCAGTCCGTCTTCGATGGCAAAGCAAATATAGAGCGACTTAGCAATAACCTTAACGATACTCCCCAAGTGATAAACGGGAAACAAGGGTGGCTCGGCTTACCTACCGATGGGGAAAAGTCATTCTTTCTAATTTATTGGATAAAGTATTGTTGTACATCGCAATATCTGTTCGTATAAACGATAGTGGATGTTTGAAATATCAAACCGAGTGAGCTGACCGCCCAAAACTACATTACACAGAGTGGTCCAAACAAATGTTTCCGTTTTAAAATCTTATCATTATCAGAAGCAGGGAGTGGGCGTGAATACTGTGATATATCTGCAGGATGGAGCAACACCGCATTGCTCCAATGCATCCCTTCAATACCTCCATCATTACTTCCCCGGGGACAGGCTCGTCTCCCATGGTAGGGACCATACTTGGCCTGCATATTCGCCAGACCTATCCCCTCAGACTATTTTCTGTGGGGGCACTTGAAAGACAGGAGGGTCTACGCTAACAGTCCCCAAACAATAGACGCTCTTAAGAATAACATTCGAAGGGAGATGAGGATGATTCCCCTTGGAATGTTAAGACAGGGTCATTACAAACTTCAATGTGCGTGTAGCCATATCGCACTTTCTGATTTTTCTGTCGCAAATTGCGATGCGATACCGCTTATTTTGAGCCTTGTACCACACAAAACTTATATACATGTACTTGTGGGACAGGTCCTGTGGGAAAAAAATGGAAAATTTTCCTTCCAGTAGAAAATGCTACTTTATCAAAAATAGAAACATTTTTTGGACCACCCTGTAGGTAGAGGAACTGGAGTGCCCATCGATAACCCGCTCAGTCGGAGAGAGTCACCCTCTCTTTCACGGGGGGTATGGGGGCCAACTCAGTGTCAAATCCGGAAATATGGATGCGACACTGTCGAACTCCGATGTTTCCACTTTGTGTCATTCCGACAAACGGAACTTCTTCGATCCACCGATCTCCGCTAGCCTCATCCGCCTTATCATTAGCCTTCGCTTGTCAGCTCAACACTGCTGCTACCTAACCAATGGCACGGCAGTCAAACATGACTATTGACGATAACACCAGTTTGCGAGGATTGTATTGAACGGTAAACCGTATGTAAACGATCTTCTAGCGAGGTTAGCTTCAGTTGCATCGGGACGCTGAACCGCTTACAGTGGCCTGTGAAGAATTCTTCATGACGTATCGAAGCTTTTTCAGTTGTCAGTTGGGTTAGTAAAGGATAAGGGAACAAGGGTATGTGGAATACCTAATGGATACAATACAGTCACAGAAGATAGGCAAAGAGAGGTAGGTGTATTTTTCTTAGATATACACTGGTGGAGAGAAATATTAGGACACTTTCCAAGATCTAAGTCATTTTCCTCTTTTGCCTTCGTTTTTTCTCCAACCACTGGTTATTTTGCTTATTAATCAGAAACATTTTTACTTGGTAAGTGGGTTATATAATCCCATGAGATTACCCATGCCAAAGGCTATTGACATGGGGTTGCTGATATATGAATATTAAAGACAATCATGATGTGCTTCATCCATTCTTGTCACCTCCAACAGCTTTAGCCTTTTAATTTGAGAGGTTTGAATGGCACCCATCATAATTACCTTTGTTATTCATATATCAGCAACCCCTTGTCAATAACCTTTGGCACAGACAATCTCATGGGATTATATAACCCACTTGCCAAGGCAAAAATGTTCTTATCAATAAGAAAAATGATTAGTGGTTAGAGACAAAAGGAAGGAAAAAGAGGAAAATGACTTAGAACTTTGGCAGTGATATTTCTGTCCACCTGTGTATGTATGTTAATCCTTTTGTTAATTTCATATCACCTCTACTTACAATCACAAATATATGGCTTACGTTGTTGTTGTTGTTCACCACCAGGAAGTACATGTGTGAATAAATGATTGCCTTTTACTACCTTTCTGCTATGTAAGACTTGAAGGCCTTATACAAAACTAAATTGAAAGCATTTACTAAGATTTTATGCATACCGCCAATTACATGTATCTATGCATTTATAAGACGTACATTCCATGTACCACAATCTAATAAATTACACACCAGTCAACTTGGACACACGTATCATTTTATAACCGTTGATCAATATATTCGATGAAGTTTTGAATGATGCTTGATATTCGTAATTATGATATTGAATACGACTTCAAATAAACACGTCGCTTGTGTATTTAATAATCTGAGCTCGAAGGACGTACGTGTCTAAGTATGCACTGACTTTATGACATTTACTGTGATCAAAGTTCTATATCTGCAGTGGTTTAGTATTACATAGTTATGCACTGGGTTTGCTATACACGTAGATGAGATTTACCAAGAATATAAAAGTACCAAGAATGTATACATGTAACCAGTAATAAAGCAAAAGGGTGGGCATTGAGTTACTTCTTCTGATAATAGAGGGCGTACGGTAATTATAGGCCTTCTAATTAAATAACCAATGTTTAGATTTAACGGTTGTTGACTGAATTGTATTACATGTATTTAGAATATCATCAATATTCTTATGTAAAGTTACAGACAAGTTACTAGCATTCAGTTTTGTTTTGTTTTGGTGAAACCATGGATTTGTTGTATTGGCCAGAGTGCCCAACTCTGAGATCGATTACAGTATCAATTTGTCGAAAATATGGTCTATTCAAAAATGTTTTGTAGCTCGGTTATTTCTCAGTACATATATTTGTTGAAGGTGTCATTTTGTTTGTAATATGATCTTCTCATAACAATAATCCTTCACAAATTAAGATCCATTCGGTTACAGGGTCACCAGAGGCAATTTACTAAACTCACGTTTTGGCACATATTCGAAGTTGCACATTCTTCTCCTTATCTATTCTTGGCATTACATAGTTATGCACTATATAAATGAGATTTACTGCGTGAATTTGTGAAATTGAACGTCTAAAATGGAAGCATCGTCCAACAAAGAAATAGTTATGACGACTGGACATGATGAGCAGGAAGCCTAGGTACTGGTTGCCCTCCCCCGCAAAAAATAATTTAAAGGAAACAGTAGTATGATCGCAACAACAGCCCAGAAATTGTTTCATGTAGGTTCATTTGCTTTCATGATTTCTTCAAGTGCATACTTCCTGCAGCGAACGACCAAAAACGAAATCCGTGAAAACGCTTTTCTTTCAATTTTTTACCATCACTTTCAGTACACTTCGTTCAGTAGAATAGCTTGTCTTATCAAAATCCTCGCGGTTGAAATTAGTTTTTGTCATTTGTTCACTACCCTTATTATTAAGACTTATACGATGTAGCCTGCGGTAAACAAATAAGCACAAAATCCTCAGCAATCGTGACGTCGTTTGCTTTCAAATGTTGAACAAAATCACTTTTCCCACGTTTTTATTCCTAGGATGAATAATATCTTCAAATCGGCAAAAATTACCAATTAATGACGCTAGCGAAAACATGGAATTGCACTTTGAAACAAATTTCACACACATTTGCTGGGCTATATTTCATTGTTATCGGCAAACAAAGCTAATTCCATTAAGTTTTATAGTCCCAACATTACGCACAGCGCTAACGGTAATTAATTAGATTTTACAGTTTGCGGTTTTATTAGCTTGATGCACTTTTTGAAGAGCCCTAAAAGCTTCATCAGAAACGATTTTGCAGCTGCGCTTACTTTATAGATAGTGTTGACATTCCTTTGCGCAAAAAATCATATCAAGTTTACGCTCGGAATATTTTTGTAACAATCAAAACAGGTATCTCCGATCCACGTTTTTGCCTGCTGTATTCTCCTCACCGGTTAGTGATAAAACCCGGAACGAAACGAACTCCTCACTGGTTAGTGATAAAACCCGGAACGAAACGAAACGAAATGAAATCATCGAAATGGGCATGATTTGCATCAATTTATTTTCGTTTCATTGTCTTATTGTTTGTAATACCGATATTTAAGTGGTTAACGTAGAATCTGTTCCGACATTGACGCTTGGTTTATTCACCAACCGAATGAGTGAAGAAAACGCAGAATAAAAACAGGCGGTAACTTGAGGAGCACCGAAGGGAATTTCGTACATGATGATTGTGATTGATATGTAATTCAATTTGATTTTGTGTGGTACGTCGAAAAAAACGTCAATCTCAAGGCGGAAGCACACATGTACGTCTGCAAAATAATGCCACTTAATTAGGCCTACGTTAATTCTCAACTTCCTTGCGAGTTCCATTTCGATGATTTCATTTCGTTTCGTTTCATTCCGGGTTTTATCACTAACCCATCTCTTCACGTTTGTTTTCACGACGGTTTGCGTGTTATGTGGTGCATATCGCTTATTAACAGGCTGAGAAGTGACTTTTTTTGTGTAATGGTCCGTGCTTCCTGTACCGGCCATTCGTTCTCATTTACCCCGTGGACCAGTTCTTCCACTGTTTAATCTTCACCTAGGTTTCGTTTTCTTAAAAACGGATCGCGCGGACCGTGTTACTCGCTGGGGAAAAATACTTAGTACCTGACTTGACACGAAAGTGAGCCCCTTGAATCATCAAGGGGCTACCATTTCGTGTTCGGCGTAAAATAAAGAACGAATGCGTGTTCTAAAGCTGAAGAGGGGACCTCAGATCGTGTTTCCATGACATGACGAAAACCTGGTTGGCTCAGTCACTCTATGTATGATCATAAAGGAATCAAACATAAAGGTTTAACTGCGAACGATGAAGTAACTGAGGGATACACTTCATGTGTTGCCACCAGATGTCTCTCACTGCCTGAATTTCGGCTTTACGTAATAGGCAGGAGCTTTCAACTTTTTTATGGTAAAGGGTTATAATGAATCTGTCAACTTGATGCACCGAATTCTATTTCAGAGGATAACAGAGCTATTCTCAGCACAATCAGTGTACTGTTACATGTGCAAATGTACGTTAGATGTACACACAGATGACCTGCGTTCTCATCGTTCGTGGGGTTCTCATTAATTCAGTCATTTTGTATCATAAGATCAACTTGTCGGAATTCAACAAAATTTGCAGTAAACGTGCAGAAGGGTCTCTCCTATCATATGGAAGAGTCAGAATGCAAATCTGTTGAGGTTTAAAGGGATACTGTCCACATTTACAAAATGCTAAGTTTCTGAGTTGAACCTTTATGTTTGATTCCTTTATGGTATGATAGAAAAGTGTGCATAGCAATCTCAAGAACTGCTACTGAGTCAGCACAAATATGACAACACTTATGGCGGAAAATAAGTTTTTCAAATTCTTAAAACCTGTACACAGCGCGATTCAGACGATCTCTCGAGAATGCTTGTTTAACTAACTGGAAAGCAGTTAATCTATTTCAAATCTGCCAAGACGTTGTCATCCAGGTGAGCAGTCACCTCAATTACTTCGGAACCCTTTAAGTGACGATTGCTCCCGTCTTTCTCAATTAAACCAACCCGCATTCCGTGATCAGGTTAATTGGAAAAGGATTTAAACGAAGCAATGTTGGCAAATGAAAGATTAGTTGCATAGCGGGGGAGAAACGGAAACAGGTGAATGATTTTTTTAATTATTTTAAAATTTAAGACGTGTTTTTCAGGTGTGTTTAACCAGGCACTATAGGGTAATGACTCAATGAAATGTTCTGTACAGAACTTGTTCTGCAGGCTGTACAACGGCTTATTCAAATCGGCGTGGAGAACTCTACCTGGTTACAGAGCAATTTTTCTCAGAAGGTTATAGAAGACTCCAGGTCAAATAGCCACGAAACGTGCTACCAAATGGCAAAATTCTGGACTTTGACCTCTGTGATCTTGAAAAGTAAGTCAAATCAAAAACACGTTATACGTATTGGTATATGACACGTATCCTCATTAGATACACCTATGATTAATATTTGGAGATGATCTAGTCATTAGTTCAGGAGTTATAGCACTTTTTGCATTTTCGGTTTTTGCCACCTAGTGGCCAAGCCAAGAGTCGAATCGAACCGAAGCTTGCAGTCATAGGTCATCTGACCCAGATACACAAGTTTAGTTTCAATAGCCACAGCAGTTAAGAAACGTGCCTTGCTGACGGACGTCGACGACGACGGACGCTGCGTCCCGACTAAAGCCCGGCGAGCTAGTGAAACATCATTGGCCGGTTTCCCAGTGGCTTTTCAGGAACTGCAATGTCGATGACCAATGTATAAAACATGAAAGGATTGACGCTGATAAGTTCAGGAGTTATTGCACTTTTCTGTGTTTTCGGTTATGGCCACCTAGTGGTCAAGCCAAGAATCGAATCGAACCGAAACTTGGTGTCATAGGCCATCTGACCTAGGCTAGGGGCACATGTGTACCACGTTTGGTGTCAATAGCCAAAGCCATTACGAAACGTTCCTTGCTAACGGACGCCACGACGACGTCAGAACTAAAGCTCACCCGGTGAGCTAATGAAACATCGTGGCCAGTTTCCCAGTGGCTATTCAGGAACTGCCATTACCGATGTATAAATATTTGAAAGGACTGACGCTGACGAAGCAAATGTTTGATGTAGCACACGAAGGGCGAATCTATCACACGTGAATGATCTTCCGTGACTGTTGAATAATTAAAAATGCCAAAGGGCGGTCAGGCGTTGATCCTAGTCAACGCATTGTCAAAAGGAAATGAGGAGATGTAGAGAATCTTCTTTCCTATAATGACCGGGAACTCAAGGAGTACGTTGACGACCATCGCTACCTCACGCGGACGATTTCGTCGGTGCAGGAGAAAAAATAGATGAAGACCTTTATCTTTTTCTGATAAAGAGATAAAACATAGTAGTAAGGAGAGCCCGAGGGTGGGTTTAAGGGGGTGGAGCTGGAAGCAAGGTGCCCCTGAGCTCCCCAGACCCAAACTCCTAGGCAGAGGTCAGTAGGTTTCACCTTAGTGACACTGCCTTCAAACGTTAGTACCCCGTACTTCTTTTCGCGTAGGAATGACGTCACTTCAGATGGCTGTCTGCAGGTAGCACGTGGTTATGTTTACCCTCACAAAACCATGTGATCGAATTCGACGAACCTGATTGGCCCATCGATTTGGTTGCTTCTAAAATGGAAACTATTTCTGCCGGAACGACCGATTCACTGTGCTTATTCTGAGCAGAGTGATGAGGGCGTATGAAGCCAGTGGTACAAGTGGAGCAAACCGAAAACGCGGAACGCCGTGCCGCTGAGCTAGCGAGTTTGCCCCCGACCTTCTCGTCAGACAATCAAGCCATTGTGAGTTGGTACCAACAAAGCCACGCGAAAGCTTTTATACTTCCGTTCCGTGTACGATTCTGTGATGAACAAAGACCTATGTAGCAGTTGGTTTTAGCCACGCAGAACAAGATATAACACCGCCAGATACGGTTACTCATATCAGAAACCGGAGATCCCTTGGGCCCTCATTTCCTTCAGTCAACGCCCTAAGGATCTAAATTCAAATTGATCAATGAGAAACCAAATTAAATTGCTAGAAGAAAGTCGCCGATGTGTCAGCTGGTAAAAGCACTGAGGATTTTTCAAAGTGAACGCATTCGCTTGAGTCCTGAACTTAATCAAATTTGAACTTCGTTATTTATAACTACTTAGACTAGAGAGGAAGACTGGTCTCTTCCAAGTTGTTTCATCAGTGCTCTATCAGTCAAAAGTACATGTATGCCCTTTTGCGAGAAAAACTTCCAAAAAGAGAGTAAGAAATAAAAGTGAAAAATAAGAAGTGGGAAAGTTTGGAATTTTGCGGGAATTTTTCAATTTCTCAAATTGGGAGAAAATTTTTTCCCAATTTTCTTAAAATGACATGGCATTTTGTCTGATTTTTCGGGCGACATTTCTCAAAATGGGAAAAAGTTCCTCCGAATTTGAGATATTTGCCAAAATTTCCCACTTATTATTTTCTACTTTTATTTCTTACTCCCTTCCAGTGAGTGCTGATTTATTTTTTCGAGGCAAACATAGCTTAAATGTTGCAAGAAACTGAACCTGCAAACACTGCAAAATGCTGAAAAACGTTCTGAGATTAATGTTCTGTTTACACTTCATTCGAATACACCCCACGTTACATGACAAACAAAAAATGATGTCCGTCATTTGCTGTAGTTGTGTGCTANAAGACGTTGTCATCCAGGTGAGCAGTCACCTCAATTACTTCGGAACCCTTTAAGTGACGATTGCTCCCGTCTTTCTCAATTAAACCAACCCGCATTCCGTGATCAGGTTAATTGGAAAAGGATTTAAACGAAGCAATGTTGGCAAATGAAAGATTAGTTGCATAGCGGGGGAGAAACGGAAACAGGTGAATGATTTTTTTAATTATTTTAAAATTTAAGACGTGTTTTTCAGGTATGTTCAACCAGGCACTATAGGGTAATGACTCAATGAAATGTTCTGTACAGAACTCGTCACGTCTGCATGCTGTACAACGGTTTATTCAAATCGGCGTGAAGAAATGTACCTGGTTGCAGAGCAATTTTTTCTGAGAACGTTAGAAGACTCCAGGTCAAATAGCCAGGAAACATGCTACCAAATGTCAAAATTTTGAACTTTCACCTCTGCGATCTTGAAAAGTAAGTCAAATCAAAAACACGTTACGTATTACATGTATCTTCATTCGATACACCTATGATAAAAATTTGGAGGTGATCCAGCCAGTAATTCAGGAGTTATAACACTTTTTGCATTTTCGGTTTTGCCACCTAGTGGCCAAGCCAAGAATCAAATCGAACCGAAACTTGGTGTCGTAGGTCATCTGACCTAGGGGCACACGTGTACCAAGCTTGCTAACAAACGCGACGTCAGAACTAAAGCTCACCCGGTGAGCTAATGAAACATCGTGGCCAGTTTCCCACTGGCTATTCAGGAACTGCCATTACCGATGTATAAATATTTGAAAGGACTGACGCTGACTAAGCAAATGTTTGATGTAGCACACGAAGAGAGAATCTATCACACGTGAATGATCTTCCGTGACTGTTGAATAATTAAAAATGCCAAAGGGCGGTCAGACGTTGATCCTAGTCAACGCATTGTCAGAAGGAAATGAGGAGCTGGAGAGAATCTTCTTTCCTATAATGACCGGAACGCAAGGAGTACGTTGACGACCATGGCTACCTCACGCGGACGATTTCGTCGGTGCAGGAGAAAAAATAGATGAAGACCTTTTATCTTTTTCTGATAAAGGGATAAAACATTATAGTAGTAAGGAGAGCCCGAGGGTGGGTTTAAGGGGGTGGAACTGGAAGCAAGGTGCCCCCTCAATTCCCCCAGACCTTCTCGTCAGAGAAGCCCGGTGGTGTAGTGGTTCGGGTCTCTGACTACCGGTTAGAGGGTCCAGGTGTAATGTGTGAGAATGCCCCCCGTATGACAATGCCCGCTTTATTGTTCGGCGGGCACTCAAATACAGAAAGACATGTTGATCAGTGCCTCCCCCATTGTCACGTCGCGGCTTATTCCGTCAATCTTTTGTTGGGAGGCACTGGCAAACGGGGGGCAGTGAAAAACATTACACCGGGTTCGAATCCCACTGGGCGTGAGACGTTGGGCAAGTCTCTTTGCCTCACTGGCCTCTCTCCACCCAGGTGTATAAATGGGTACCGGTCGGAAATGCTCGATTGTAGCGCTGAATGAGCAGCTCATCTGAGTTCTACTGAACAGTTTCAGGACAGACTGGGGTTAAAGTGTAAAGTCGGATGAGAACCTCTACCGTAGTTGATATCAGACTATAAACCCAAACTTTAAATTTTTTTAAAATCAAGCCATTGTGCACTTGGTACCAATAAAGCCACGCGAAAGCTTTTATACTCCCGTTCCATGGTGTACGATGGTGTGATGAACAAAGACCTAGCAGTTGGTTTTAGCAACGCAGAACTTGGTATAACACCGCCAGATACGGTTACTTATATCAGAAACCGGAGATCCCTTGGGCCCTCATTTCCTTCAGTCAACGCCCTAAGGATCTAAATTCAAATTGATCAATGAGAAACCAAATTAAATTGCTAGAAGAAAGTCGCCGATGTGTCAGCTGGTAAAAGCAGTGAGGATTTTTCAAAGTGAACGCACTCGCTTGAGTCCTGAATTTAATCAAATTTGAACTTTGTTATTTGTAACTACTTAGACTAGAGAGGAAGACTGGCCTCTCCCAAGTTGTTTCAAACGGCAATTTAACGTTAGTCAGGGCCGTATTTAACTTTTTGGTGGTGGGGGGGGGGGGCAGAAGCCTC
>NMRB01001957.1:0-36543 GCA_002633025.1 Notospermus geniculatus | reverse complement strand
AGTGGCTAGAGAAAAACACGTATACCTCTTTTCATCACGAACTTTTAAAATCTACAAGTCGCTATGGTTTGATCAGGAGCGAGTGTTCGTTCGAAAAGGGAAAAATTAAGCTAAGAGCATCATATATATTAAAGCTTTCAAGCAGTACTTCTGCGCTCCATTAGTTTAATGGCTGGTAGATTGAAAAGAGTGCCAACCAAAACGTCTAAGGATCTGTGAAGCGAAATTACGGCCTCAATAAAGAGTGGGTTTGGTGGATATCATCTGCATTAATTTACTTACGTCTGAAATACGTACAACGGCACGGGAAGCTGGTACACGGGTGGATACCCTAAAGCTAGGAATCCACTGCTGATTTTCTGCGTTGCGACTTGCTTTGCAACCTGCTACCTGTGATTGAATACGATCTGGTACACCGGTCGCCGACCGATTGCCGACTGAAGTTGACCACATCTTTCATGTCTTTGCCACTGGTGGAAATCACGTCTAGCGAGTCCACTACGGCAATCGAGTGCCCAGTTGTAAGGCCCTGTCTACACCATCAACATTTTCAAAACATTTCTGCGACAAAACATTTTGGAAACTGTGTTGGAAGTGTTGCGGCTTGATTCGAGGTTGGTCTATACTCTGCAACATTATCAGAACATACTTTCAAATTGTTTTGCAAAAGTTGCAGGTCCAGTCCACACTGTGCAACAAACCGAAAGCAACGGTGTTTTTGAAATGTTGCAGCTGGATGTTTTTGTAACGTTTTGGAAATGTTGATGTTGTAGACAGGCCTTAAAGGGCTACTCCACTCATTGTGTAAAATTTTGAATTTTTGAAATTTCGTTAATACATTCAAATCCACTGATATCTGCAACATGTCGTATTTTTTTTAAATCAGGAAACTCTTCATTTTAAGTTTTTTAATTGGATCCCGATGCCAAGGGGACCATTGCACAGCACTCATGATGTCATCAGTGCTCAATGCATATTTATGAAGGTACAACCAATAGGCCTAGGCAGTCACAGTATTAAGGCCAATTCATACTTTGCGTTTTGCGCTTTGCGTTTGTCCATTTCCTATATGTGAGTGCGTGGTAGAAAAAGTAATTTTATTATTGGTACCACACATAAACATAGGGAACGCACAAGCGCAAAGCGCATAACGGAGAAGTATGAATCTACCCTTAGCTCATTCACTACAAAGGTCGTCAGCCTATTGACACTAGTGACATCACAACTCATGGCAATAGTCTCCATGGATTGATAAAAATTCAAAAGATTACATGTAGTCTAGTGACATCACAACTCATGGCAATAGTCTCCATGGATTGATAAAAATTCAAAAGATTAGTTTACAGTGAGTGGAGTCTCCCTTAGGCTGAGTTTACATCGAGGCACACGCGACACGAACACGCAGGCGAACAAAGGTTTCATGGGGATGAATCCTTTGTGAAGCCATTGTTCGCCCGTGTGTTCGTGTCGCGTGTGCCTCGATGTAAACTCGGCCTTACGCAACCCAGTTGCAAAGCAAGTCACAACGCAAATTCAGCTTGAAAATCAATATGGTGGATTCCTAGCTTATGCAACCTTCGCGACGGTACGATGCCACATCAGCACCACTAGGGTTAATCGGCCACATGCAAGATAATACGACAACTTTATATTGGACGTCAAGGGCTGATTGTGTGGGAATTAGATGAAATGCAGCCCAATTGATACAGACGTCTCTAATGAACTAGAGCAGCAGCAGTAGATTAATGGATACCCTGTACGGGGAATGTCTATCAATCAGCCTGCCGCATACAGGTCAGAGTAGTGTTGTGGTCAGTGACTTCTCTTCGCCCATCTGTTAGTCAATTTCGGAAGATTGAGTATCGTTCGACTGGTCCCCTGTCTTTGAGCCGCTCCGCTAATGCGAGGACATTTCGAATAGCAACTAATTTCGTTGCTGGAATTTGACAAGAACATGCACTTTACCCCAAATTTTAGTGTACTCACCAGACAGAGGACTGGTCCAACTACGACCGAGCTGACCGACTTGACTTGACTTGGCACTGCGAAGACTTTGACCTCTGGAAGCCGTGAAGCATCTCAAACGAAGATGATGCAATCCTGGAGAGCCTATCACATGTCACTTTGTCGATAACGAATCCGTGACCACACAGACGTCTTTGCAGCTTGACGTTCACCCATCAGTCACGCACCTGTAATGCAAGGAATCTACCATTAGAAATAATGGCGAGATGTCTGGGCTCATAACTTTGTCCCATACATTCGTTGGAAGGAACAATTTGGACACAATATACCCCTAATCCAATCCTTCAAACTGTGAATTAAGATGCACTTAATTGAAATGGGTTGAAGGACTGGTCCATTTATTTCAAGAACTGACTTTGAAAACACGACATCTAAGGCTTCCTGTACATAGAAGTATACGGTTTACGAACACGCTGGTTAACAATGGCTTCATGGTCGCGAATACTTTGTGAAGCCTCGCATCAGCTAGCATGAACAAATGTGCCCGTGACCTTGGCATGCGAATGGAAATAATGACGTCACGTCCTATGCCTCTT
Source organism: Notospermus geniculatus (assembly GCA_002633025.1). Classification (NCBI taxonomy): domain Eukaryota; kingdom Metazoa; phylum Nemertea; class Pilidiophora; order Heteronemertea; family Lineidae; genus Notospermus; species Notospermus geniculatus. The sequence continues at coordinate 33,982 of NMRB01001957.1, read as the reverse complement.
CCATTTGTACTGGTTTGTGGCTTGTACATTTAGTGTAGCATAATCAGGAACATTTCATGTAGAGAAATTCTACTCGGAAGGTCCGAAGCTTGCCAATAAGTGGTAGAAATTTTACACTTATGCATGCAGTAACGAGTCATCCTGTGAGTAAGGCCAGTGCCAATTCACACCGTCTTCCGCGCCGACCAGTTTTCGGAACGGAACATGCTTTGTATGGAACAACAGTGGCGAGATATAGCTAAATCGGTTTCCATTCTGTAGCACACCGACTTTTATAGGGAAGAATCAAATGGCCCCTGTTCATCACCAGACATTTTGTGAAGTGCGCAGAATAGAGGTTCTTCACGTGACGTCACACCCTAATTAGCATAGAATTCACAGGAACTGGTGCGGCCATATTGGCCGTCAGTGTCAATGGGGTTTACTGAAAGAAATCAGATTTTAACTGGAATATTTTCCAAACTACCTTTCTTATCATTTCAGTTTCTTAATAATGATTTGTCAAATAAAATCACATGTTCTACAGCAGGCTGATGACTGAATGACACCTGTCTGTTGTAAAAACAGACAATTAGTGCTGAATTACATAGAGTTGTAGTGTATAGCACATGACTAATTATGTATTAATTAGCTAAAAACTAAGATTTCCAAGAGGAAATATATAATATATATAGGAAATATATATAATGAGAATTTCAGCCTAAGTTACATTTTTTTTTCAAATATTTTATCTCCACACTTTTTATTTCAACTATTTCTATTAATTAGCCCATTAGCATTGAGTTGTGACGTCGGTGAAGAACCTCTATATGAGCTACGTGCATTAAAATCACATTAAACCGCCTTTTCGCAGAGGTGAACGATACCCCACAGCCCTACCCTTGGATGCTGCAGCTGAATAAACCATTCTTAAAATGGAGACTTCACTTCAGAAAACGAGAAAATTAGTAAAGCAATACAATCCTCATACATCATTCAAATACATGTAATCCCCTTGGAACAGCCGTTAAATCCTATGGAATGACGATTTGGCAGGAAATGAATACGATTATACGTTTGCAGACATCAACGCGACAGGTCGGGGAAAAGAGCCACCTGCGCCTAATAGAGTGGCATAACACTTGGGTTTTGAACGTCAGAGGTTGAACGAATCAAATATTCTTTCAAGAAAGCTGAACGCCAAATTAGGCATGCTCTTGATGACAATATTGGGCGACTTGATATACAGTAAGAGGAATGCGAAGTCCCCGAAGGAAAGCTCTGCCGCTCTCTCTATCATATAAAACAATGCGTGCGATTGGTACATTTGTGTATCCATTGCTCAACACAGACAACCTTCAGCTTGCTTCCAGTTTTCAGAGGATGGACAACGGACACAAAACATGAGTTATTCGCGCGTTTTACCTTTAATGTATATTATTGACTTTGGCCAAATGCGTTTCTCTAAACTCCCACTTACCTGTCCCATTCCTCAACTCGGAAAAAAATGACTAAATCCTAAGTTGAAGATAATGGGGTGGGGGTATGGTCAGAAACAGTGATGTCCTGTCCACTTACTTGTCCCACTCCTGAGCCTGGCAAAGAATGACAGCGTGCGATACATGTATCTTCAACTGGTCATTTTTTTAGAGTTCAGGATGGGACAAGTAAGTGGGAGTTTAGAGTATCATCAGTGCTGTGTCCAGTTATTTGGAAATAATGAAATGGATGACTCTAAAAATAATTATTAATGACTCCGATGGAAAGTTGTGTCTCTACTCCCCTGATTGCTAATTGTAAATGCAAGCTACGTCGACATGGACCACGCACCGAACCTGATTGCACTTCGTAACGATACCGACGCTCAAACACAGCGCCACAGTTCCTCATTAGACGGTGTATGTACTTTTTTCAGCACATCTATTGCAATTTAATCAGACACGACAGTCGAGAAACTTAATGATTTTCACGAGTCCGTCTGAGAGATTGAAGTGAAATTAATGTGGCAGATTACTTTACATTTGGCAGGTGTTTTCAATACGTATTTACATCGACATTCTAGACTTAGCTATAATTGGTTTTCGAAAGAAGGCTTCAGATAAGCAGAATTTAAGGCATCATGTCACAGACTGCCAATTACTTATTTTGTAAGCCGTCTTGTCTCGTCCAATAATACATTAGGTATTGCAAGTTTAATACAAAATAATTTGTTTTGCTTCATCAGTTTCAAAGTAAAGTCATAATTGAAAAAGAAGTCAGGCGAGACAGTTCTGTCGAATGATATTATTTCAAAATGAAAAACTGGATTGAATTGTTATTAGTGAGGTTTCGCAAATCTGACGAAACACGAAGTGCGAAATACGAAATTGGACTTGATTTCCACGACGTACTGTATTTCAGGAGATGGTTGGTACCACAAATATCGCCTGCTGCAAGAGCGTCTTTTAGCATATGACGTTAGACCGGTAGAGGTACGGTGTGTATTAAAACTTTGAAATTTATCTTTCGTTTCCACTTCGTAGATGTGAAGTGGAAATTCAAAAATTCAATGCACCATAACTCTTTCGGTCTTACATGATATGCTAAAAGACGCACTGGCGGTAGGGACATTTGTGGTACCAACCATCTCCAGAAATACTAATACATTAGGTCATGGAAATGAAGTTGAATTTCGTATTTCGTACTTCGTGTTTCGTCAGATTTGCGAAACCTCCCTATTACAAGATAAGCTGGAAAACGAAACGTTGTTTTCACGAACATGAAGAAGAAGTTGAGACAGCCGCGGATGAAAACTGTTGTTTCCAATAACAAGAAGAAATGCGTTGCTGTGAAATAGGATAATAAATGCTAATGATCGTTCCCGAGACGTCCATACTGCGCAAAACTCATCCCTTGCCATGTTTAAGGCGAACGTACGGTTGCATTGCTATAGTATTGTGCAGCAGTATGTGATGCGTGCAGATGCGTACAAGTTGGGAAGGAGGGTGTTATGGAAAGTACGGTTGCATTGTGCTATAGAATTGTGCAGCAGTATGTGAAACGTGCAGATGTGTACAAGTTGGGAAGGAGGGTGTTATGGAAAGTACGGTTGCATTGTGCTATAGAATTGTGCAGCAGTATGTGATACGTGCAGATGTGGGCAAGTTGGGAAGGAGGGTGTTATGGAAAGTACGGTTGCATTGTGCTATAGAATTGTGCAGCAGTATATGATGCGTGCAGATGTGTACAAGTTGGGAAGGAGGTTGTTATGGAAAGTAGGGTTGCATTGTGCTATAGAATTGTGCAGCAGTATGTGATACGTGCAGATGTGTACAAGTTGGGAAGGGGGGTGTTATGGAACCGCTCAGCAGAGAAGAGAAGATACGTAAATTCGTCTCCAAATTTCGTTAATTTTCGACCCAAATTGCGGTCTTCCTCAGGTACTTTCTAGTAGAGATCCCAGGAGTGAATGAGCTAGATGGGTGGTTTCGCGTTCACTTCTGGGATCTCTACTACAAAGTGGCTGAGGAAACCCCTGTTGGGGTCAAAAATTTGCGAAATTCGGAGACGACTTTACGTATCTTTTCATTTTGTGTATCGTTTTTTGTGCTCTATGTTGGATATCTGCTCAGCAGAGAAGAGTGTCTTTTTTAGAGAATAATGTGTGTGGTTTAGCGTTCGCTATTTTCTCAGTCAGGGGTCCTTGTAGGTAGAGATACCGGGGTAAGAACTGAGGAGAAGAAAATGTTTTGATACCGGCATACTGGGCTACGGTAAAACTTCCAAGGCAAAGATTCGCTAAGTTCATTGACTGGTATAGGTATAATCTGACTCTTAGAACACCAGGAAAGCCGCTTTGGCGATTCACCTGTGTTTGATAGAACAAGGTGTACATTGAAAGTGAGTAGGCTACCGTGTATCAGCACTATATCATTATGGCCTCAAACAGACAAGCATTCTGCCGACCAGCGTTTAAGATTTCGTCTTTATCAGACGTTTTCATCACCACATCTCAGCGGGAGTACGATCAACGCTAAACAACTTGAGCTTCCGAAGCCAGTTAAAAAGTCTTTCCACAACTTCTGCTGCCGCCTCAAACCTGATGCCATTTTATCTCCCGCCAGAAGCAATCGGATATTAAAATGCAAGAAGATGTTTGCTAACGTTCGCAGTAGGAAATCTTCAGCGTGGTAAAAACGATGTTCAAAAATTTACCTTTCGTTGTTGCATTAACGCTTGTCAAATATTGTCCAAGAAAAAGGAAATGAGGTATTTAAAGAGCAAGTTGTAAAGGATAAAACAAAGGATAAAGGATAAAATAAAGAAACAAGTAGGCCTATGGGGTGTTGATGGGTTGGTGAATGCAATGGGTAGAAAGGAGCGAGCTATGATTTTCATTTCCTTAACGCGTATAAGAATGGAACGTTACTGGTAAAAAGTTTTTAAAGAAACTGAAATTCCGCATGTTCATCATTATTATTCATAAAAGAAGGCTAAGGGAGTAAGAAATAAAAGTGGTAAATAAGAAGTGGGAAATTTTGCACTTCTGCACGAATTTTTCAATTTCTCAAATTGGGAGAAATTTTTTTCCCATTTTGAGAAATATCGTCCGAAAGATCAGACAAAATGCCATGTCATTGAAAATTTCTCCCAATTTGAGAAATTGAAAAATTCGTACAAATTCCAAAATTTCCCACTTTTATTTCTTACTCCCTTGGCTGCTGTTTAGGCCCGCTGGTAATTCACATCGATATGTTTTCCTACATTACAGTTTCAGCACGCAAAACAGAAGACAAAAACAGAGGATTCATTCCAACATTAAGAGTTTCCCGAAATTAAGAAAAAAATACAGAGTGCGCTGATTCAAATTTATTCCATTGGTAATGGACAATAATGGATTTGCCATTACAATCGCTCTGTATCATTTCCACCGACATCGATGGTGCTGTCGTAGCCCGCACCGGGGCTCGATCGGGGATCTCCCGCATGCAAGACGGGCGTTCTTCCATTGAGCCAAAAGTCCGGGCGTTGGCTCGAGGGCCTAACACCGCCTAAAACGAGGGCCTAACACCGCCTAAAACTGGGCCCACAACACTCCTCCCCTCTTAACCTTGAGATCCTTTATACCCCCGTCACACTGAGGCAGAATGAGCAGGAATACCGTTGGAATGACAAGTCGTAGTTCATTCCTGGACATTCGAAGAACATTCTAAAAATTCTGACTGGATTCTGACTGCATTCCTAATGTTCCGGCCCATTCCTGTGGTCTGTCAGAATGTCTTGGACATGTTCGAAATTATCGAGGTGCATTCCAAGTGTCCTTCGAAGCTCTCCCGAGTCCGGTTCGAATTTTGCAAACTTTCTCATTCCGGCTGGTTCTGCTTGATTCCTGCTGATTCGAACTAAGTGTGACGGGGGTATTAACCCACGACTTACGGTAGCTATCATATCTGATCAGACTCCCTCTGTTCAGAATGATCCAGGCATTAAGGCAAAGATAGTCAAAGCAAAAGATGAGAGAGAAAAGCGCCTTTGCCGACAACGCCAAATGTCGTAGACCGCACCGGGGCTCGATCCCGGATCTCCCGCAAGCAAGACGGGCGTTCTTCCATTGAGCCAAAAGTCCGGACGTCAGGTTCGAGGGCCTAACACCGCCTAAATCTACAACAGTGCTATGAGTTACTAGTCAACCTATCTAAAATATCAGAGATAATAGATTGGGTGCACTTCATTTTGGTCCATAGCCGCTGTATATTACTTGATTTGCAACACTGATATCGAGATCAATTCAAATGACTTTTTCAAATCACGCACCATGTATCATCATCAGGCATTCCACAGGCATTCACCCATAGCCTGGTGTTAGATTGAGACCCCGACTTTCTGACAGTGTAATCTTCTGTCTGTCCAGACTTGATATTTAAATGATTGATGATATTTTAATTCTCCTTATTGATTCTTTCCGATAACATCATGTGGATTTTGTTTCACGCAGGATTTTCTTTCTGTCATTTCAGCATTCGCTGATGACAAACCCGGCTCGAGGTTGCAGTGTTCTCCACACCAGTTACGTAAATAATTGGCGGCCCGCCCCTCTTAAAAATACCGACAGCAAAATCCGCCCCTCTTAAAAACGGCCCGCCTCTCTTAAAAATTCGTCCGCCCTAATATTTATGATTTAGATCGCTCAATTATGCAACTCAGATGCTCACAGAAAACGCATCTCAGAGCATCTAAAATCCAAATCCCAGACCCCCCGCCAGAAGGTGCCTGGCGCGGTGCCTTCGGCGCCACGCCCACTGCCGTCCCTCTTGGACTAAAACCTGTGGAGAACACTGGGTTGCTACACCGCGCTCTTATTTCTATCATCATAAAGGAATCAAACACAAAGGTTCAACTTACAAATTTAGCATTTTATAAATGTGGACAGTATCCCTTTAAACCTCAACAGATTTGCATTCTGACTCTTCCTTATGATAGGCAAGACCCTTCTGCATGTTTAGTACAAATTTCGTTGAATTCAGACTAGTTGATCTTATGATACAAAAGGACTGAATTAATTAGAACCCCACGAACGATGAGAGCGCAGGGTCATCTGTGTACATTTGAATAGGCTAACGTACATTTGCACATGGAACACTAATTGTGCTGAAGATAGCTCTGTTATCCTCAGAAATGGAATTCAAGGAATCAAGTTGACAGATTCATGCACCCCAGTACCATAAAAAAGTTGAAGCTCCTGCCGAATACGTAAAGCCAAAATCCAGGCAGTGAGAGACGTCTGGTGGCAACACATGAAGTGTATGCCTCAGTTACTACATCGTTCGCAGTTAAACCTTTATATTTGATTCCTTTACGCTACCATTCTAAAGATAGCGTGGATTGAACCTCTTGTCGTCAAATGGATTGCATTCTGGAAATGCTTTTTATGCACACCATTTCACTAATCACCACTGCGCCCGTAGGCCGCATTTATGCGTTGCTAAATCCTCGTTAAATTCCATTTTGCCACCTCAGTCACATCTCTTTCGAGTCCTTAGTAACCTCAGCGCATTTTGATGAAGACGTATGGACCGTTATGACTATACGTATCAACAGCAGTACACCACCGTTTACTTCTTCATAAACAAAAATGATGAGCATGAACAGGGCTTTTTCAGATAATTGTAGAGCCCACTGAAGACAATGGCTCGTATCCAAAAAAGTTAACAAATGCTTTTACTTAAGATTTGCACAGCGAGGTCTAATGTACTACAAAACTTGAAGTAAAAGCATTTGCTAGCTTTTATGAATATCAGCAAAAATATTTTTGAAATCAGCCATTGAACCAAAAGGCCAATTTATACTTTAAATTTTATTTTATTTAATTTATACTTTTTAAATTTAATTTATACTTTTTTTAATTTATACTTTTAATTTATACTTTTTTAATTTATACTTTTAATTTATACTTTACTATTTTACTTTACTTTATTATTTTTTAAATTTACACTTTTTTCATTTAATTTATACTTTTTTATACTGCCTGACCAACAGTATCCGCTGAGAAAATGCTTTGATTGAGTTCTGCACTTTACTGCTTGGGAAAGAAGTATAAAATAGCCCTTAGAGGAAAAGTAGGCTAAATACATGTACTGTAGAATCAGCTGGGAACCACATCGACTCTATAGCTGGCAGGACATTACTGTTGTATTCCAAAGAGTCACGTCCTCTGGCTTTACATCGACCACTGGAGACTACACTAGCGATAAGAACATCGTCTCGATCGGTTTTGCTGTAAAAGTTCCTTTGGACGGATTCCCATCCGTCAGACCATCGACTTTGTAATTTGCAGCGTTGAAATACGAAGATAAATCTACTCTCAGAATATGCCGAACCTGACGGTACCCATCAGAGCGAGGCACTACAAGACCATCAACATGTTACAAGACTAATTATCGACCAGGTCATTTGTCGACCGGAGTAAATACTTCAGTTCTTGACAGCCTCGCCAGTAAAGAGGCTCTCGATGCGTGTTGGCTATTTCCGAGGCGAAAATGAGCTACTCCATTTAGAAATTGCTCCGGTAGGCGAGGGACTCGCCACCGAAGTGAGTAGTCTCGGACACCCTGCCGTTCAATACACTCCGCAAACTACGTGATATCAAAAATTATAAATTTTTGGTGATATGAACGTCTGGGCTACACCGACATTTCCACTGATACAGTGCATTGTGGGTAATGCTGTAGCGGGTCACGTGACATAAGATGGCTGCTTCCATTAATGGATTATATTTCACCTCACAACCTTCCAAAATGTCGGAATCTGGCAATGATTCGATTGGTGAAGTGATCTGAGACAGCGTACTGGACAGCATCAACTTACTGGAGTTGAATTTCAGGCTGAAAACTGAGCAGGAATTGTGTATCCGTGTGGAAGACGAGGTCGAGAAATCCCAACTGACATTATATGGTCGTCGCCATGGTGAGATCACATGATCACTTCTCTTACCCAATCAGCAGCCGGATTGTGATTTTCAAATGGGAGGAATCGGCGGATGGGAATGAATGACTACATGTAGCTCTGTCCCTGATTAGCCAATCAGCGATGGGTGTTGAAATAAAATCACCCATCACAACGGAATTTCATTCCATCTTGTAGCTCTGGTCATGTTACCTGGGGGTAGGTCACATTTCCAGGTCTGTAGCTCTTGCAGGAACAAAGTCACCCCTGTGACAGACATACAGGGTCTGGGCGCCCGAGACTACCGAATGTGCTAAGCATTTCCAGAGCACATAACGAAGCTGCGCTGAACACAAAATATGACAGGACGCATTAGTATGCTTGGCGACAACTTCTCTTAATTTGATAGTTGGAGGTAGAGGGCTCTAACCTTTCATGTTGGGTACGTTTGTCCATTAGCCTTATTCATCGTATCCATGACGTAACTCCGACAGTGTCCGCCATTGCTGACGTCGCAAGGGTGGTGGGCAAATGACGCAAGGGTGGTGGGCAAATTTCATGGCTTTGCTGAAGAAGCTGGTGGGCAAAAAGACGCAACGTCACAACGTCACCATGGTCACGTAGGCCTGGGCCTACGTCATGGATACGATGAATACTTTACCGTGAAAGGTTTCGCAATTTCCGATGTAAGGAACACGGGACACGCTAATTCTCAATAAAATCTTGACTGGAGATAGCAATCGAGTAAATGGGTGCGCTATCTTGCCCTGTACTTCCGTGCGAGTAAACCACTTTTCAGGAAAATTTATAGCATAAAGCTGCGTTAACCAGACATCCTGAATGCGGTATAGGGACGCGGAATCCCCGGCGGAAGCGATATGTTGTATGCGAAAATATTTGCTGTCAGGTCTAGCAACCATTTTATGGGGCTTGGATTTTATTCATCCTTAATTGTCCTGTTTGTGCCGGATTCTTCAGATCTACATGTATACATTTGGGATTCAGCTCAGTCTTTTCTGGTCTCTCCAACTGAAAAGTGCCTGAGGAAGACCCTGGTTGGGGTCGAAAATTCACAAGATTCTGGAAGTTGACTTCTTGATATTTATCATTTTGTTTGTCAATTTTTGTGCTTTCTCGTTCTTTGGATATATTGTACGCGAAAATGCAAGGCATTTTCCGCTTCCGCGTTCCGCAATCCGCATTCCGCGTGTCAGCTAAACGTAGCTTTAGACGAAAACAGACTGCGAGATCAAACGAACCTCGCAGTTATTCAGACTCACAGCGCCAGGCAGGTCCTTGAATAAAATATATGCTGTATTTGAACATTCCTATAAGATTCCTCCGCCTACTGGGCATGTTATTAGGAATTCTTCCGCTCTAAAAAATGACCTCGGGTTTTCTTTTGCCGAATCTATACATTCTCAACAAATTTTACATGCTTTTCACCAAATATTTCATTATTTTTTAGTCGCAATCGCTCAGCGATCATTACTTCAGGAAGTCCGACATAAGAGATTTCTTTCTCAAATTCCATTTGATTTCATTACGATGTCCAGTGATCCACTACATGATGCATTTCGTAGTCGCCGAGGGCCATTAAAGGCAGACTCCACTCATTGTAAACTTTTGAATTTTTATCAATCCATGGAGACTATTGCCGTGAATTGTGATGTCACTAGTGTCTAGAAGAAAAAGTAACTAGTTCCAAGTTTTTACTCCAAGTAGAAGTGAACACTTGAATTCATTTGAATAAACAGTGAGTTCATTTTTCTACAAAGTAATCACTTCTGCCCAACTAGTTTTTACTCGTCTGATCCTGGGTTCACCGTACTGAAATTAATACTGCCGATTATCTGCGATTATCGATTATCGGCAGTACTTTCCTTGTTTGGAGTAACTACTGCACTAGTATTAAGTAATACTTATTAGTAGTAGCTACAAGTAATTACTTGCAGTAATTATCCTGTTTTATTCATATTGTCACCAGTAAATACTTCAAAAACTGGAGTAAAAGTATACTTATTTTTATTCATATCACCCAATGAATGGAGTCTTCCTTTAACACGAATTTAGACTTGAATTTTCGTAAATCTACTTGTCCATGTCACCTTTGTGTGGAAAAACGAAAGCCAAGGACTTGTTGCGACAAAAAAGACTTGATAGAATTACGTTAAAACCGCGTATTGAAATCGTTAAAGTATTCACATAGCCAGAGATAAAAGAACCTGACACACTAAGCAAATGTTGTAACAGAGAGTTGGTAAAAATACACTAGAATCAGGTGTGGCAAAGGAGCCAAGTTTCCGGAGGTGCACTTATGGGAGTATTAACTGAGAGTGCGTATAAAGGCAGAAGCCGTTCCCGATAATGTATCCGCGTACTGGGAAAAAAACGTCTAAATATGGTTAATGGCGCCGCTAAATGAAAGAGACTACCACGTGGGGTATCTGCTTTTGATGTGATCCGCGGCAAAATTAGAAAGCGTCATTTGAGAGCGATTGAGTATGCCAGTAATTGGATAAAAAGAAGCCAATTTGATTTCATTGTGAGAAATTATTCATGACTTTGAGCAACGTGTTGTCTTTTAGATGGATAGCGTGGGTGACATGACATAGTCGTGACGTCAATTTCAAACCTGGAGGTTTGGTTAATTGGGAAATGATCATGCCTCCTTCCTCTGATGCCCGACTGTATTGTTCATCACATGACATGGCCGGGTTGCAAAGTTAAGTTTGAGGTTGACCTCAACTAAGTAATATGATTTGCCATTACAATATGAGGTTGGGAACGACTTTGAGGTTAGCTTGAGCACAAAGTCGACCTTAGTATGACTGGTGCAACCGGGCCTAAGGGTCGTGGTCTTTAAGTCCAATGGGGGCCATAGCTTAGTCCCTCAATAGGTGTCACTAGTGGCTAATACTATGGTCTTTACTGGAGGGTGGGGATATAGTGCCATCTCCCGAACCGGGGGTCAGAGGCCTGCTTTCTCTGGCTGGTGGAAGGGCAAGTGGCGGAGCCGGATACGGATCCATCGCTCCTGCCTGCACAACTAAAATTAACTAAACGTACATGTATAAAACTACTGATTGAAACTGTAGTCCTGGGACCTATTTCACGAAGTACCCGCAACTCTACGCAGTGCGAAACTATTGTCCATTTGCGGACAACCTATTGTTCGCTATCAGCCTGACAAAGGGAAAGTTACGGGGGCTTTGTGAATAAGGTCCCTGATCAATTTCCTATTGTATAGAACCAAAAATAGATAAAGACCTTGTTTCGTTGTGCTGCAACGACGACGTTTATCTATCGTGTGGGTATACCCAAACAATAGATAAACGTCGTCGTAGGGCCTAACCGGGCGCTTGCGAAACCTCCCTATTGACATCCACCGTTAACAGCTGCTCCAACACTGGCAAACAAGCCTCTTGTTACTTATACTCGTTCTCCCCTTTAGAGCTGACGCTGGCAGAGCAAAACGTACCAGGTGTTGTTATGCATCTTGTATCATCCCTAGTGTCTACCCAATTGATTATCAATCAAATCCACAAAGGAAGGATAGACAAATTCTGCCCGGGGGAGGACGAAGCTCTTTAACGCTAGATCAAATTCTATGAGTAATAACTCATTTTGTATCCAAGACTGTAGCGGGGATGGCGGCGAGCCGAGGGCAGCGCGAATATTTGTGGTTTCACTGCGATCGTCTACAAAATTTATTACATTACAGCTTCGATCGTTACTTACAAACAATAATAGTGAGGTTTCGCAAATCTGAAGAAACACGAAGTACGAAATACGAAATTCAACTTCATTTCCAGGAGCTAATGTATTTCTGGAGATGGTTGGTACTACAATGTCCCTGCTGCCAGTGCGTCTTTTAGCATGTCAAGTAAGACCGAGAGAGTTATGGTGCATCTTGAATTTTTAAATTTCCACTTTGTGGATACGAAGTGGAAGAAAGATAAATTTCAAAGTTTAGTATACAATATACACCGTACCGCAATCTGTCTAACGTCATACGCTAAAAGACGCTCTTGCAGCAGGCGAAATTTGTGGTACCAACCATCTCCTGAAATACATTACGTCATGGAAATGAACTCCAATTTCCTATTTCGTAGTTCGTTTTTCGTCAGATTTGCGAAACCACACTATTCTCACACTGGATACGGTTCCTAGGTACTTTAAACCATGATTTTTTTAACATGATTTTTTTAATATGAAAACTGACAGTTTTCGATGGAGATACGAAGATGGATGGATGGAAGCTGCGGTGTTGCCTTCATCATAACAACAAATGTTGTGTATTGGAATTTATCTTTTTTTCCTTCGTTTTGTATCAAAATTCTTCTGTTTCTGACGACCCAATAATTTTGCCGAACCGATATGAATACCAACCAATGTTCGGTACTCGAATTTCCTTTGTGTCTCAGTGACAAATGTTTGGATTCGAATTTAGTATTTTTTGTGTGAAGCAAACGTTTTGTACTGGAACTTTCCTTGTTTTTAATAAGAAACGTTTTGAACTCGAATGTACTTTTTTACTCCTGTGATTTCTGAGAATTATAATGCATCGTTGCCCTAGGCGGAGGCGGTACAGTTCGAAGACATGACTCGAATTTCACTGGGAGCGGCGACAGCCCTCTACTTTGTTTACGCTAGATGCTATGATCACATGTCGATCAGAGATACACAAATAATGCCAGATCGATATATGTCCTGAGGTCATGCATGATGCATTTTATCAATACGATATAATATTCATAGCAGTCACGCCGCACGTCAGCGGCAGAAGGTATGAGACATGGTATGAGCCACGGAACATTATCTTGGGTGTTGGGGTGGAAACATGAGCCAAAAGCCATTTTCAAAGATGGCCGCCTGGTGGCCATCTTTGAGGTAGAATCGTGCCAAAAATTGCTGAACACATAGAGGGGACATAGATACATGTTAGAAGTCAAATAGCCACGAAACATGCCACCAAATGGCAAAATTTTGAACCTTGACCTCTGTGATCTTGAAAAATAGTTGAATCGAAAACCCGTTTGATATGTCATGTATCCTCATTAGAAATGTACCTACGATAACAATTTGCTACGATAACAATTTGGAGACGATCCAGTCATTAGTTCAGGAGTTATTGCACTTTTTGTGTTTTTGCTTTTGTCCACCTGGTGACCAAGCCAAGAATCCAATCGGACCGAAACTTGGTGTCATAGGTCATTTGACCTGGGGGTATATACAGCGATTACGAAACGTGCCCTGCTAACGGACAGCGACGACGACGGTGGACGCTGCACCAAGAAAATAGCTCACCCCAGGTGAGCTAAATATCGTCCAGGGCCCATGTTCCCGAAGCCTTCGTTAGGTTAACGATGTCGTTAAAACTGGTAAAATGCATAGCGTAACGACATCGTTAACCTTACGACGGCTTCGGGAACATGGGTCCAGCATTGTTTGATGAGTAGACATAATGGGTCATATGAATAAAGACTAGCAAATGCTTTCAGATTTGTACACCATTGCTTAGTGCATTTGTATTGCAAAATTCAAGTAAAAGCATTTGCTAGTCTTTATTCATATGACCCATTGTTCTGAGTTGACGCTTGCACTCTTGAAATAATACATGTATTTTAAAAAATATTATCTGGAATGCCCGTTGCAGACACTTCTATCTGTGCACATCGCTCTGTCAAGGACACTGAACTTCAGTCCCAAATTGCGTGTATTCATTACGACTTCCATAATCAGAACGCCACTCCAACGGACATATCAGTCAATCCCAAACGTGCCCCTTGTTTGAACGCTCCAATTAATGTATGTAAAATTACTTATGACACAATTTTCCGGGTTGATGGTAATGTGATGTATTGGCCAATGGGTATATGATTAGCAGTCTCATGATCACGCAGTGACAGCTAAGGGGCGCTGGAAGTGACACGTACCAACTGCAGGTTCTAGTCCAATACCAAAATTTTGTTTTTTCCCCTATGAATGATTCCATCATTGGAAGATGCTTCTACCAATGCTGGCAGCTGACAGCTGTAAGTGTATTTGGGAAACGAGGCCTGAAAAAACAATGCCGCAGGGCCCACACTGCCGGCTCGCGTCTTTTCCAACAAACTTTGAAGAGGTCAGATCCAGAAATGGTTCCTGGGGGAGATCGGAATTCCCCAGGCATAATTGACGTCATGGGATAGCCCACTGGACGGCCAGCTGATTGGCTGCATCTCCGATTATAAATGTTGTTGTCACTTTCCATTCCTGCGTTTATCGTACATGTATTGTTAACATAAGGTCGTCTCCGGATTTCGCAAATTTTCGACCCCAACCGGGGTGCCTGAGGAAGATCCCGGTTGGGGTCGAATATTTGCAAAATTCGGAGCCGACTTTATGTTTACTATCATTTTGTGTGTCGTTTTTTTGTGCTCTATGTTGGATACCTGCGTTTATCGTAATTCTAAACCCGAGGTGCTTCTCCGTAGGGAACCCAAGGGGGCTTAAAGGAGCTGGACGTCCAAGTTGTAAACACTCACTCACTGGTTCTCTATCCACGCGACGCCTGCGGTGCTGTCACCTATTGTCGGTGATATGTACTGACGTGAATATCGTGAGTTGCATCGGGCCGGGAACCAGTCTAACGATCACGGGGCGCTACTGGTGCTGCCACCTGCACGGAGGAATAAAACTAGTTTGCCGACCATGTTTGTAAACAAACCAGCTTGTTTACAACTTCGGCGTCCAACTCCTTTAAGTGCGCTGTAACTTGTACCCAGTAAAAATACACTGCGACGGACACTCACAGAAAAAAAGAGATATGGTAGAATGTGGATCTGGCGTGTAAAGGTCCGTTCCACTTAGAGAAGAGATTGTTGCATTTACTTGTATAACCTTGTGAACTGCAGTGACCAGAAAAACCACACAACCCACAATGACATCCCAAATCACTACTGACCGGCCACCGATTACATTGCCAATGAATTTTTACTCGGGAGTCTGTAGTCTGTCAGATGTGATGGACGACATAAGGGGCCGTCTCAAAATTGTTTTGATGTCAAAAAAGACGAAGTGACTTCGTCTGGGGGAGGGGTTCTCGATTTGGGGAAGCCCACTTCATCTTTTTTGAAAAAATTGACATCACTCTTTTTTTACAGGGGAATGACTTCTTTATGTGCTTTCTTGGTTTACTAGCGTCTTTACATGTTTTTCTTTAAGGGCCTGTCACACTGAAGTAGTTCTCAAAACGTCCTGCCCCGTCCTAAAAAATCGTAAAACGGGCTAGAACGTGTAACCCTTGGCCAAATAATGCCTAGAAGTTCTGGAGCACCCTTCCCGTCCATGAAGTTCGTAAAAAGACTGTAAAAGGTTGCCACTACGTCCACTCTGTTCGCACACAGTTTGAGCCCGTTCGGCCGAATTTTCAAGAACGTACTAAGAACTAACTCAGTGTGATTGTGGCATTAGAGCCTGTCACACTGAAGTAGTTCTCAAAACGTCCTGCCCGTCCTAAAAAATCGTAAAACGGGCTAAAACGTGTAACCCTTGGCCAAATAATGCCTCGAAGCAGTAGCACCCTTCCCGTCCATGAAGTTCGTAAAAAGACTGTAAAAAGTTGCCACTACGTCCACTCCGTTCGCACACAGTTTGAGACGATTCGGCAAAATTTTCAAGAACGTGCTACCCCTGTGAAATCAAACTGGAAATTCCTAGCTAAAGCTGGGATTTTCTAATACATTCCAATTGATTTTTCCTTGACAGATGATTGGAAATAGCTGGAAATTCCAGAAAAACCAGGGCTGGAGTTTTGCAGTATTTTGGTATTGGTGGTTCCAGAAAATGTCAGCTAGGTGGAAAAAGCTAGTTTTACCTGACATTTGCTGCATGTAATATTCCAGAGCTGGAATAAGGTGGAAAAAATCATGCCAGCTATGTACCAGTATCTGTTCTGTCATTTATTGGCAATAGCTGGCATCTTTCGTACCTGTCATCCTTGGAACTGTCATTTGTTGAGAATAGATGGAAATTTAAATAAAATGCAGTTCACAGAATTAAAACAGATAGGCAACTACCTCAGTGTGATTGGGGCATTATCATCTTTCCATGCCTTTTACATGGATGAAGCCAATGTCAAGTGCCCACTTCATCTTTTGAAGGGGGAGGAGGTCACGGAAAATATGAAGTCAATGTAATTTTGAGATGGCCCCTAAATGTGTGATGTGCGGTTTCTGGTCACCGCAAAGGACAAGGCTAAGCAAAAGTGCATAATCTCGAGTCTATCGGAACGTACCAAACGGCAAAATCGGAGAATGTGGGCTGTAACACGGCGTATTTCTTGTTCTGGCGAATATCGGTGCCTCATTTCCCGATAAAATGAGGCAGCTTCCCGTTACCAGGTAGTGTGGGAGGTGTCTGTTCTCACCTTACAGAGGATGATTTTGTTTATTATCTTTCTAACTTTCCTCTTGTTAATTTTTTAACCTTTTGCTCTTGTTTCTATCACGCAGTTTAGCACGCTTTGAATCACTCCCAGAGCTGACATAGGATAGATAATGGCGAAGGTTGAGACATTAGGGAGGTTTCGCATATCTGACGAAAAACGTAGTACGAAATACGAAATTGGACTTCATTTCCACGAAGGTTGAGGCATTAGGGAGGTTTCGCAAATCTGACGAAAAACGAAGTACCCGGTACGAAATTGGACTTCATTTCCATGATGTAATGTATTTCAGGAGATGGTTGGTGCCACAAATATCGCCTGCTGCAAGAGCGTCTTTTAGCGTATGACGTTAGACCGATAGAATTACGGTGTACTTTAAACTTTACCTTTCGTTTCCACATCGTAGATACGAAGTGGAAATTTGAAAATTCAAAATGCACCATAACTCTCTCGGTCTTACATGACATGCTAAAAGACGCACTGGCAGCAGGGACATTTGTGGTACCAACCATCTCCAGAAATACATTAGGTCCTGGAAATGATGTTGAATTTCGTATTTCGTACTTCGTGTTTCTTCAGATTTGCGAAACCTCCCTATTGTCCTGGAAACGATAGCAATTCACAGCGATCACATGATATTTGCATGGGTGTCCTATTGTGTATATATCCCCTGAGTCGTTAGGTTAAGAGCCTTTCCCAAAAACTGTAACAATAGCTCAGAGTGCGTGGGGGAGGGGAGAACACGGTTCGTATTTCCTTTCAAGGATCAAAGGAAACGCCACCTACATCGATGTCTGTGGAACAATTGTTCATCTATGGCTGGGATGACCGGAGACGAAGTACATGAATTTGATGAAGTGGATTCCATTAAGTTGATAAAAAGCTTCATACGACGTTCAGTGGTTATCAGCCACATTGGATGTCAGCATGTTGGTGTGCATTTACCTGGAAGTGTTACACACACAAAACAAGTGCTGAAAGTTATCTATGGTTCCTTGCGCTGGCTCCTCTAAGTCACCGAACAGAAACGCGCAGTGGGCCAAGTACAGTAATACACCACCTGTACATTTCGTGTACATTTGAGGCCGAACCGCCTCGCAATATCTACCCGAAGGAAATCATCCATTTAATGAAATTTCATAACAGCCCTAGGAAAAACACTAAACATTTTGTTAGAGAGGTGAAAAAATAGTAATGTTTGTGTCTCGAGAAATCTCGCGAGACGTGAAGTACACGTCATTTGCGTCTGCCGCCGCATAGCGTCACACAAAAAATTCGACGTTCATATTAATGCGCCCAGAATAGCACGTTTCATGTATTTTCATAAAATTGGTGAACTACATGTATACATGTATCCTAATATCTGCCCCAAGTACACTTGCAAGTAACACTCGCATTGATAATTATATCTGCAACAATGCCTTCACAATCCACCGACCCCAAACCACGGAAACGGCGATTCTAGTAAGACCTACTTTAAAGTCCCATGTGACCTTGGCGCATGATTACATGACTTAGCCCCAGTGACGTAGGGAATCCTCGCCGCAGGATGTAACGAAGACCTCACGTACCGCCTCCGGCAACGTTTGTGCAAACCTTTGACAAAGCGTTATCGTGCATCAGTTTTTTGCATACAATGTACTGTACATGTAGATGTACGCATCCAGAGCCTGAAAAAATCAGCATGTCCCAAGATGCTGAGTGTAGGAGATAAGCGCGTAATGCTCTTACATGTAATATGGATTCAATGTAAAAGTATCTTGAAATGTTTTGTAATTAATACACTGAGTACATGTACATGTATTTAGTACTGAGTACATGTATTCAGTACTGAGTAATTCATCAACCAGTATATCAGCAAGGAGGTTTGATGATGTCCGAGACGAGATGAAATAAAGGTATATAATGCGTTCACCAATGGACGCCAATTGGTACCTGCTGGACGACCAGCGGGGTCGCGTAACTGAAAATCGTGGTGCATTAACGAACAATAACATCGATGAATGATCGATAATCTATAGACGACGCCATGTTGAGTTGTTTAATCCACGCACAATAGGCGGTAATGATTTCGTCTCCTCGATCAGCAGGTTGGCATCAAGATGGCCGCCACGTAAATATTGTATCAATTTTTGTTGCTCTTGACAGTGAATGTGAGATAGGGAGGTCATGCTGTCTCGGGAATGAATGAACAGACGATGTTTTTGTCACAATGTTTACATTCGTATTGAAAAAATATTAGTGAATTTTATTAGTGAAACATGTTCAGCAGCAAGAGATTGTCTTGAGTTTTCATGAAATTATTTGCTATTGTCACGTTAGTTCGCACAAAAGGATCGCCCATTGTAAATCAATATGGAAGCCAATAGGCTAGGTAAAGAAACTAACCATCACGTCGACATAAGACAATCAGACTCATGGGACCCATTTGGGCCATATTGTGTCGGCGACTGCAACTGGAATTTATCAATAGTGCTCGTCCTGTACAAAACAAAATCATAGACACGTGAATACAGTATTTGTATGCTGTTCCCTCTTGGTGGGGTTTGACCGTCGTCTGCAATTGCGGCAGTCATCGATACTGCATATCTTGAATCTACAAACGCATACACGTGCATGCAGAATTTCTATGCACTTCCAACTTGGTAAGGTCTAGGCTGGGTCTGCAATCTGCAACCAGTAACAATGCACACCAACTAGGCCTACTACAAATGTATGCACGTGCGTGCAGAAGTTGTGTGCAATTCCCTCTAGTGGTGGGGTCTTGTCTGGGGCTGCAACTGCAGACATCGACAATGTACACATACATACACTATGTACATGCACATGGAGAATTAATTTCCATGCATTCCCCTCTCGGCGGGAAGAAGCTACAGGCAATAATAGGAAAGAAACAGATATTGAATAACGAACTCAAACAAGTAATTCCGAGCCGCGAAAAAAAGTCCCGGCAGGCGATGCGTTGAATACAAATGAAGATCGTAATTGGAACTGAAACCCCTAAAACGAGTCTTGTCACATGGGACATGCTGGTGTATTATAGTCTGGCATTTGAACAACGGTAAGAGGCACTATTAACTCTCTTTTTATCAGGCTTCCATATTATCTTCTACGATAACTCCTCGTTACTGAATTCATATCCATTATAGTCTAGATCGCCCAACACAGACTCGGGTGGTTAAAGGTAGAATCTTTACTTCAGGAATCAGTGGGTTTCTTAATAGTGAGGTTTCGCAAACCTGACGAAACACCAAGTAAGAAATACGAAATTGGATTTCATTTCCATGATGTAGTGTATTTCGGAAGATGGTTTGTACCACAAATATCGCCTGCTGCAAGAGCGTCTTTCAGCGTATGACTATAGCCCGATAGAGTTACGGTGTATATTAAGAGTTAAGGTGCATATTAAACTTTTAAATTTATCTTTCGTTTCCACTTCGTAGATACGAAGTGGAAATTTTAAAATTCAAGATGCACCATAACTCTCTCGTCTTATATGATATGCTAAAAGATGCACTGGCAACAGAGACATTTATGGTACCAACCATCTCCAGAAATACTTTAGGTCCTGGAAATGAATTTCGTATTTCGTATTTCGTGTTTCGTCGGGAGATTTGCGACACCTCACTATGACTGAAGTAATGGCTATACTTCACTCTTCGCTGTACATGTATCTGGCATCAGGGGCGTGTCCAGGATTTCGAGCAGAGGGGGGTCCACGGGATCGAGGGTCGTCGAGAATGGAGCCAGAAGGGGGAGCGCGAGGGGGTGTCCCCCTCGCGGGTAGGAAATTTTGTAAAATNAAATGGCGTCCTCGCCCGAGGAAGGGCCAGAAAAAGATGTTCAAGCTCCCAAATGCCAGAGTAAGTGTAAGGTTTTTGCAGTGCATTCGGATCTAGAGTGAATAACCTGCCGTAATCAGTTGCTTATTTTGAATGTATTTGCAGAATATTGTAAATATAAGCATCTGATCGCCACGGCCAGCCAGACGGCTGTCAGTAGGCCTACGGCACGCACCAGGCATTCAAAGTTTTTCGCTTCGTGACGCTGTCAAGAGCAACCGATTTCTTAATCAATGCTAGCATAATTTGCTACGCAAGTGTGATCAAGTAATCTTACCATGCTGATGAAGCAGGAGAGGTCGCATTCTCATCGCTGTCGTCTCTTTTCGCGCGGGATTCAGGAATACCGGGACTCGGAATCTGCACTTGCCACGCCGAAGACTCGGCGCCTAGGATACTGATTCGCCGGGGTGTATTTCTTATCAGTCAACCAGATAGCAAGTGAAGACACTGCTACTTTCATTATTGGAGGAAAGGAAGGGAAGGCTTTCATTTGAGTTGTTTTAAATCTCTTTCAAGACCTTTCCGATGCTCTCGTCATGTGCTCGGACAATAACATACACGGTTCAAAACTGATGTAATGTGCCTACCCTCCAGGGTACCAGCAATGCTAAGAGCAATCACAGCATCGTGGAATTTATTTGGCGCCTGGCGGTTGATCAACTTAATACTAATGATGGTTCGTTGATGACGCCCCTGGGGTGGGGTTTGGTGGGGGTGGGGGTAGTGGTGGAACAGCCGCATGCTACACCGTGGCGGGATAGCAGAGGTGGTCCTAGTGCTAGATTCACAATATTTTCGGCATCGTGTATATCGAGGACTAGTTGCAACGAACCGACCTGATAGAATAAGTCCCAGAGAGCCTCGAACGAGATACGATGCCCACAGGTCGACATTGCATCCAGAAGCAACTCGCGGCAACTAGCTTTCCGACGATGGAAGCAACTCGGAGTGACGGATCAGTTGCCGATTTTGTCGACCTGAGCGCGCTTGCGCGTCTCCGAGCAACTGCCGGATGCATCATGAGCGTCCTGTTCGAGGTATAACTGCCAGTTGTTCCGAGTTCCTCTCGATCGCTGAAATGTCGACCTGCGCGTGGTGGTTTTTTGATCTGCGACGGATCCGTCGAATTGCTTCGGGACGCAATGTCGACCTGTGGGCACCTATTCTCTGTGACGATTTTGGCCTCAGCTACTTTTAGCCATGGCAACGTGAAATTTATGACATCAAGAAGGCAATTAATTATTCGATACCCTGTAACCATAAACTCGCCTAGGACGAAGTAGCATGCGCCGTTTAACACACGAGATACAGAATATCTTTACCTTTGAAAAATCATATTTGGATAGTTTTCGATCAATAATCTCCAATCCAAGAGAATGAAACAAAATATTCGAGCGGCCAACAATATCCCGCAGAGAAAAATAATTTCCAATATATTTGACTTCTTCAAAGGAATAAATTTGCCTCACGTTTAGCGCCGGAGGCGACTGTGATTAGAACACTTGACCATTCGCCACAGATTGAGACGCTTGTTCTTCGTGTTCGCACTTAAATTAGTGAGGTTTCGCAAATCTGACGAAACAGAAGTACGAAATATGAAATCTGACGAAACACGAAGTACGAAATACGAAATCTGACGAAACGCGAAGTACGAATTACGAAATCTGACGAAACACGAAGTACGAAATACGAAATTGGACTTCATTTCCGTGAGGTAATCTACTTCTGAAGATGGTTGCTACCACAAATGTCCCTGCTGCCAGTGCGTTTTTAGCATATCATGTAAGACCGAGAGGTTATGGTACGTACATCTTGAATTTTAAAATTTCCACTTCGTCTCTACGAAGTGGAAACGAAAGATATATTTCAATTTTAATATCCACCATAACTGTATCGGTCTAACGTCATACGCTGAAAGACGCTCTTTCAGCAGGCGATATTTGTGGTACCAACCGTTTCTTGAAATATATTTCGTCATGGAAATGAAGTCCAATTTCGTATTTCGTACTTCGTGTTTCCTCAGATTTGCAAAAACTAACTATTGTACTCCCAGGGTGATGATAATAGAATAATAACATAATTCCAATAATAAAAAAATAATTTCCAATATCATATTTTACTTCTTCAAAGGAATAAATCTGCCTGATGTCTATAGCTCGACCCGTTATTCCATGACTTAATGTGCATGTTTATTCTTATTATTGTTGTCGCTGAAACCCGCGTTTCTGTACCAACACCGCGTAAGGGTGTGTTTCAAAAAGTGTTCCGTCTGACACGAGAAAATTTCCAAGTGACCATTCTTTTCTCTACTGGTGAAAGGCTGTTTCTTGAAACTCTACAATATTCATGTCAGATCTAGGTATCATGGAGCTCTAAATTATGGCACTGAAAACTAATTGATCTACATTGTATTAACCCTGTAAAGTCTGACAGCAGAAAGTAGTTTTGGTGTCGGACGGAACGATAGGTTTTGCTGGTAAGCCGAATATTTTTTATACCCTCCTTCAAATGAGTATACACTGTACATCCCAGATGGAGAAACTAATAGTTAAAGGTCTATATTATCAAATACTACATTTGATTTTTGAAAAATCAATGGCACACATTTTTGTGATCATTTCAAAGTTGAATTTTGCCCCATTTTTTGGTGACCAAGATACAGAATAGCACAAAATTACACACAAAATGATAATAAGCAAGAAGTCAATCTCCAGAATTCACGAATTTTCGACCCCAACCGGGGTCTTTTTCAAGTGGAACTTTAAAAAAGACCCCGGTTGGGGTCAAAAATTCGTGAACTCTGGAGATTGACTTCTTGCTTATTATCATTTTTTGGTGACCAATTTTGAAACACACCCGTAAATGCTCTCTTGAAATTGCTGATGTTGGCGATTTAGATGTACTGCCGCGAGTTGAGGGACTGGTCCGTTTATTTCAATTAAATAAGAAATGACTTTGAATACACGACATCTATTAAAAGACGACGAGGAAAATGAGTGACTCTACTCGGAACAAGCAACAAACGGTGATCACAGTATTCGCATCAGCTAGCATGAACATTGCCAGTACATGTATCTCGTGCGATTCCTTCATCGATTTCTGGATGAAATAAATCCAGGTAAAGCTATTAGCTACGTTCTAGAGTGAATAGTCCCGTGTGGGGAAGTGCAAAGTGGAGATACCACTCATTTGATCACTTGCAGATAGCTATAATCAAGTAGCTGGTATTTGCAACGAGAGTTCGAGAGAAAATTAATGATAACTGCATGTATAAATGTATACCCTAACCCTACATGTAGGAAGTGGTCAGTTACGTTGGTCGGTAGGCTATTTCTGGCGTCCAATGGAAATACATAGTATGTCACATTTTGTTGTTTTCGAGAAAAATGGGTTTATGTGGAATGACAACTTGGAAGAGTTTTTGTTGTGGAAAACGCTCCTAATTAAAAATATGTCATACAACAGGATTAAATGCAATTTGCTATGTTTTTCCTCTGATTTCATGCTGAATTTGCAAAGGGAAAAACGTAGTAAGTCACAATTCTGATGACTTAGAGGTAAAAACCGAGTAAGCGCGCCACTGTCTTTCCGAGACTTTGGCGAACACTTTGCAAACAAAAACTGTTTATTATGATGAAACAATACCTAGTAAGTACGAATTTGGCCTTAACTCATTTTTTCCGAAAATGTGACTTACTAGGTATTTCCATTGGACGCTAGATTTAGTGGTGTGTGGCTAGCGGCCCATACAGAAATACATGTAGTACCACTGCTTATCTCGTAAGTGATTGCAGAAAAGGCGAATAGCTCGACTGTCACTCCATCACCCTCTTCCCCAGGACCCATCCCCAAGCCAGATCTGAGTCTTTAGGTCGGTGAAAGCTATTAGTAGGGAGTTTTCGCAAATCTGACGAAAAACGAAGTACGAAATACGAAATTGGACGTCATATCTATGACGTAATGTATTTCAGGAAATGGCTGGTACCACAAATATCGCCTGCTGCAAGAGCGTCTTTTAGCGTATGACGTTAGAACGACAGAGGTACGGTGTATATTAAACTTTTAAATTTATCCTTCGTTTCCATTTCGTTCATACGAATTGGAAATTTAAAAATTCAAGATGCGCCATAACTCTTTCGATCTTACATGACATGCTAAAAGACGCCCTGGCAGGAGGGACATTTTGTGGTACCAACCATTTCCTGAAATACATTACGTCATGGATATGACGTCCAATTTCGTATTTCGTACTTCGTTTTTCGTCAGATTTGCGAAAACTCCCTAGTGAGGTTTCGCAAATCTGACGAAATACGAAAGTACGAAATACGAAATTCAACTTAATTTCCAGGACCTAATGTATTTCTCGATATGGTTGGCACCACAAATGTCCCTTCTGCCAGTGTATCTTTTAGCATATCATGTAAGGTCAAGAGAGTTATGGTGCATCTTGAATTTTTAAATTTCCACTTCGTATCTACGAAGTGAAAACGAAAAATAAATTTCAAAGTTTGATTTACACCGTAACTCTATCAGTCTAACGTCATATGCCAAAAGACGCTCTTGCAGCAGGCGATATTTGTGATACCACACCATCTCCTGTAAATACATTACGTCATGGAAGTGAAGTCCAATCACGTATTTCCTACATGTACTTCGTGTTTCTTCAGATTTGCGAAACCTCCGTTATGCTATTTTGTGTCCCAAATGGTAAACGACAGTGCCGGAGTTATATCTGCCAGTGTTTCTGTGGGTGACTGTGTCCCCTTATTGTTTGGGAAACGCTGGCAGATAGATCGACACGTTTCTCTGTGTGTCCCCTATTGTCAAGTCGCCGCTTATTCCGTCAGACAATAGGAGGGGAACACTCACAGATGGGGAACACTGGCAGATGTTACACCGGCGACAGTGTCTCCATTTTGGAGAATGGCTGACTGAAGTAATATTAACATTTTACTGTACAGTACATGTGGTGTTACAGGATGGAGCTATTACGATGATTTATCAGGTTCCCCTTTTACCATTGAGAGCAGTATGTCTCTGGCTATGCCATACGTCCTGTACATATACCTATCGATCTCCGTGAAACCACGCCAGGTAAACCCATTAGATGTCCCCTGGCCACGACAGTAATAGACAGAGACGGGAAATGCGCAGACGGGGACGCATTAGGAACATTCCACATGACCTAATCAGTTGTTTGCCCTTATAACCAAGTGCAGCCGAGGAAAAAGGAAAACGTTTTTTCAAACCATATCGATCTGATGCCTGTACGTATTTTTATATCTGCAGGGAACTTGGGTTTCATTAGTGAGGCTTCGCAATCTGACGAAACACGAAGTAGGAAATACGAAATTGGACTTCATTTCCATGACGTAGTGTATTTCAGGAGATGATTGGTACCAGAAATATCGCCTGCTGCAAGAGCGTCTTTTAGCGTATCACGTTAGACCGATAGAGTTGCGATGTATAACTGTGAAATTTATCTTTCGTTTCCACTTCGTTGATACGAAGTGGAAATTTAAAAATTCAAGATGCACCATAACTCTCTCGGTCTTACATGATATGCTAAAAGACGCACTGGCGGCAGGGACATTTGTGGTAGCAACCATCTCCAGAAATACATTACGTCATGGAAATGAAGTTGATTTTCGCATTTCGTACTTCGTGTTTCGTCAGATTTGCGAAACCTCACTATTATGTCCCTTACCTAACGTAAAAAGGGCCAAAATGGGGAAACTACATGTAAAACGTCATTGTCACAGCTTTAGCGACTGCGTGGACAAACCGATAATACTAAGTGTTCTGGCCGCGGTGAAACTTTCGAAGTACAATGGCTGGCGCGGCAACCTAGACCCAAACAGATGCGAATCCATGGAAACGCACAATGTGTCATGTGCATTTCGATCTCAGATTGCTCACTTGTCTACCGGAGATTGTTGATGTATCAAACCTTAAAAAGGGTCGAAGGCGGCATCATTGTGTATGATGATCTGGTGAGCAACTTGTGGAACTCGGTAAAAAGCACTCCGTGACAATGGTCGTGTTTGATTTGTTTTTTCCCCATAGAGTTATACATCTTGACGCCGATGTGAAAAACGTGCAAACTGCACGACTCAGAAGGACCAGTGACAGTGGAGAAGGACCAGCGACCGAGAAGGACCTGTGACCGAGGAGAAGGACCTGTGATCCAGGAGGAGGACCTGTGACCGAGGAGAAGGACCAACGACCGAGGAGAAGGACCAGCGACCGAGGAGAAGGACCAGTCACCGAGAAGAAGGACCTGTGACCAAGGAAAAGGACCCAGTCATCACCGAGGAGAAGGACCAGCCAGGGCCGGATCCAGGATTGACAGAAAGGGGGCGTAGCTAGACGGAGGCGACGAGCACCGAAAGCGCAAAGCCCAAATGGGGGTCTGGGGGTCACTCCCAAGAAAATTTTGACAATTTTTAAGTTCTTTAGATGCATACTCCAATTTTTATCTGATTAAATATTTTCTTGTTGAAAAAATCATTGCTCTGCCAAAAATAGGGGTACACCCCCTTGGATCCGGGCCTGCCAGCGACCGAGGAGAAGGACTTGTGACCGAGAGGAAGGGCCAACCACCTAGTAGGTAGCAGTACCACCAGCAGAAAACATTCCAAGCAACACCAAAAAACGAAATGCATATTAGTTCATTTTCAATCATGGACTATTGTCACGGGAATGATCTAACACCACGCCAACAGACACAAAATTATCCGTTACCAACTTCCCCGCTCACTTGCTTTCGTTTCCGCTGTAGTGACCATTATTGGACACATCGAACCGTATCTCGAACGTGTCACCTCACCACAGAACACGGCCAATTTTTCGCTGCATTAGGCCAACATAACCAAGACTGCGGCCAATTGGCCATCGATCTCAGGTTTAACCTTACTGCTTCTAGATATCAATTTCCCACTGGCTGGACGCCTAATTGTGTCAGTAATTTACCCCAAACTCGCTACCATCTGGTTATTACACTCCAGCTGGACATGCGGCCATCGACGACGGCACTAAATTCTGCTGACTGACTTTAGTATTCGTTTAGGACTTTTTAGTACATTTAAGGTACTGTCACACTGAAGTAGTTCTCAACACGTACTGCCCCGTCCTAAAAAATTCGTAAACGGGCTAGGACGTGTAACACCCCATCACACTGAGCTAGTTCTCAGTACGTTCTTGAAAATGTTGCCAAACGGGCTCAAACTGTGTGTGAACGGAGTGGACGTAGTGGCAACTTTTTACGGTCTTTTTACGAACTTCATGGACGGGAAGGGTGCTCCAGAACATCGAGGCATTATTTTGCCAGGGATTACACGTTCTAGCCCGTTTTACGATTTTTTTAGGACGGGGCAAGACGTTTTGAGACCCACTTCAGTGTGACAGGCCCTTAACGTTGGCCAAAATAATGTCTCGACGTTCTGGAGCACCCTTCCCGTCCGAGCCCGTCCATGAAGTTCGTAAAAAGACTGTAAAAATTGCCACTACGTCCATTCCGTTTGCACAGAGTTTGAGCCCGTTCGGCACCATTTTCTAGAACGTACTAGCTCAGTGTGATGAGGCATTAGACCAATCATCCTCGGCGAGCAAAGGGACAGGCATTGCCACCACTTCAGGGACAGATCAGGGGCACAGCTGCTTTGTTGTGCATCATCACCTAAATCTCTTCACAGTCTCAGAAGAACACCAAAAGCAGTCCACTCACCGTTCATCCGATCCCTAATTTCAGAGCAACTAAAGCCTGGCGCAGATCGACCTTGCGACTGGATGCAACTACCTGCAACAGTCGCTGTCGATGTGAGCGGACAGCGCACACCGATTGCGACTGGTCATTGCGGCAACAAGTGGCACAAACCAGTCTCAATCCGGAGCGCGCACATCGACACATGCAACTGAACTGAATGCTACACGGAAATTGTCGATGTCTTCCGAACGGACAACTCGTACTCGGGAGTCATGTGATAAACATTCAAAATGGCTGTGCACCTAGACTGGTTCCCGGTCCCAACATCGGAGCCAGTTGGGACTACGAACCAGTCTAATGTGCACCACAAACGAGGAAATTCATTGCCAGAGCGCGCACATCGACTTCGACTGAATGCAACTAGATGCAATGGTCGGCAACGAGTAGAACATGTGCAACTGATTGCAACTACCTGCAACGGTCGGCAATAGCGTTGCCGGGCCGCTCAGATCGACCTGTTTGTGCAACTGATCAGTTGCAACTGTTTTCAGCCAGTCGCAACCATTGCCGGCAACGGCATTGCAGGTAGTTGCATCCAGTCGCAAGGTCGATCTGCGCCAGGCTTAAGAGTGTAAAGTAACGAACTGGTTCATTATAAAACCCCGAGTCTCCCGTACGTGATTCGATTGCGTAGCCTCTGCCGATCCGCCTATACCACAGACGCTATCAAACAAAACGATACGTGTCGACCCTGAAACGCTAATGATTTCTTTACAGAGCTAGTCTTTACGACAGACTTCATCAGAATATCAATATTTTTAGCCATGTTAAAGACAATGTACATGTACATGTACATGTACATGTACATGTACATGTATCGTGACTTCATTGTTTACATTCAATGTTTGTAAACATGGATGTTTATATCATGTTATTTTGGATTTTTGGGACATCCCAACTCACCAATCGAATACTTTCGTTATCAAAAGCTAGAATTTCTAGAGGGGGATGCCACCAACAAATTACTCAAAAGGCAAAGAAAGACTGGACATAAACAAGCAAAATATCACGAAAATATTCCGTGATACATTATCTTTAACATGGCTACCCTTCCATCGGCGTTTCGCACCGAAGGTTATGACATGAGATATAAGTCCACCCAGACGATGTGTGGCGTGCGCCTTAGGTGGTATTAATCAGAGATTTGTGTGAATGTAATTAGAAACTTTGATATCCTTTCCCTTCATCCGATTTGGACGAGTTAAATTCCTCAAAGGACACCATTACTGTTCCAGTGAATTGAGTGATGTACTCGTACAAGTGAGTAAGGTTGGTGGTGACCTTTTCCTGGCCACTGAGAACTACTAGCCAAGTGGTTTTCAGAAAGTGTAGGGGCAAGCCTTGACGAGGGCACGATTGACTTACGGAAAGGAGAAAGTGGAAGCGTGCATCAATAAATAGTCTTAGTATCCAACATAGAGCACAAAAAACGACACACAAAATGATAGAAAACATATGTCGTCTCCGAATTTTGCAGATTTTCGACCCCAACCGGGGTCTTCCTCAGGCACTTTCTAGTCGAGATCCACTTCACACTTTAATGGTTCCACTTTACACTTCTGGGATCTCGACTAGAAAGTGCCTGAGGAAGACCCCGGATGGGGCCGAAAATCTGCAAAATTCGGAGACGACTTATGTTTTCTATAATAAATTGTCCTAGCCACATTGAGCACTAGAACCAACATTATCACCACCACCACTGGCACATATCAGGAGGGCTTGACCCGTCTCCGAGAGCGCGCTTTCAATTCGCCACCTCTTTTCCTCAACTACTCTGAAAGGACCGATGATCACTGAAAGCAAGAATATACATTCTTGCTGAAAGAGGTGCTCCTTGAGTTCCCGAGAAAGGTTTCGGGAGAGGCTGGAGTAATGGAGAGGAAGCACCGTTGACTCTGAGGTGCTGTAAAAAGTCGCGTTTTAGGTATACAAAAGTTTCAAGAATTTATTTGGCACCAGACAGAATTAGAAATCACCCATTGTGTCCACACAGGCTGCGCGAGACTGATTACGCACAGACCTCTGGAACGCATCACATCGGGCAGATTTGGCCGAGGTGTACGTCCGCGACCTCATCACAGCGTAGGAATCTTGGCCGAAAAATAAATCCGAGTTATTGGCTGAACATTCTTTGTTTAATGCAAAAATATTTACAGACGTTTTGTGAATAATTGTATAGCAAGTAACCACCCATAATAAGCGAGGTTTGTAGGTATTTTGATCCTAGAAACTACAGGGATCGAGGGATCACATGATCAGCCAAGAAAGTAGTTCGCTGTCAATCACCCGACGCCATCTTTATTACCCACAATCCTGTGAGCACGGCGTAACAGATTGGTGCGAGGTATGAGCGCCACCTTCTGTTGTAACAATGGAAATCACCTCCTTGGGTTGCCCACTTTACTAGCCAGCAATCATCAAATTATTTCCAGACAGAACGATCCGTCCGTATATGACACGATAACATCAACAGGGATATTGTCCA
Organism: Notospermus geniculatus; assembly: GCA_002633025.1. Lineage (NCBI taxonomy): Eukaryota > Metazoa > Nemertea > Pilidiophora > Heteronemertea > Lineidae > Notospermus > Notospermus geniculatus. The sequence goes on along the minus strand of NMRB01001957.1, from coordinate 3,056 downwards.
CTAAATCACCCCTCATCTGCACATTACTTCATGGTTATAGTACGGGATGATGTGTGTTCGAGCAATTAGCGTAATGGTTAATGCTTGTAAGTCTCCGCCGTAAGGAAATTACAGGCCGCAATATACGACAAGATGAGGTATAGGGTTCTTAGCATTGGCCGTTCATGGCTACTGTGTCATCATTGTAATGACGAGTAGACGGAGTTGAGTGGCCGGACGGCAACATTCGTACTATCTCCGGGATGGTCTGCTTACTGATTCATGAATTGAGTAACCAGGTGTTAGTATCTAGTTTGGATACTAGAGAGCTTTCGCAACCGCCCGGTTAGGCCCTACGACGACGTTTATCTATTGTGTGAGTCTACCCGAACAATAGATAAACGTCGTCGTTGGGCCTAACCGGACGGTTGCGAAAGCTCTCTAATATTTTTCTTTGACCACACATGTTAGAAATTATTGTTAGTAATAATTTTACAGAAACTGCCTGCAGCAGAGTCCCCGGAACGTTCTGTAAATTTACATATGGTATGATTTATGTTTTCCTGTATTGGTTGGACTCAATTGGACTTTCCATAATGATGCTTTCTGAGAGCAATATGAAAAAATAATTTGGTCAGCCTCCAGTCAAGTCTCTGGATCTGTAAAATTACAGACTTAAATAAATATTAACAGTCCTGGGGACTCTGCTGCAGGAATTTTGTGTACAATCCTCTGTTATTTCTAACAGTGCACTTCTATAGTTTGATAGTAAAGAAAGTTCCCACACTGTAAAAAAATCGTCCTGTATCGTGGGTACACCCACGGGTAGGGAACAACATGCGTACAGAAAACTCACTGCCCATTTCACCTTGCACTTTCCCATGCCCAAACAGCCTCTGAGACGATCGTCGACGAAAACCAACACAACGTCATGTACTGCCAAACATCTTAAAGGAGTTCGACGTCCAGGTTGTAAACAAACCAGTTTGTTTACAAACAGTGGTCGGCAAACTAGTTTTATTCCTTCGTGAAGGTGGCAGCACCAGTAGCACCCCTTGATCGTTAGACTGGTGCCCGGTCCAATGCAACTCACTCAACCACTCACTGGTTCTCTATCCACGCTGTGCTGCCACCTATTATTGGTGATATGTACTGAAGTGAATATCTAGTCTCGCGCAGCCAACCGTTTCGTTCCGCAGGTACTGCGACACAAACGTTCGATCCTCAGATTCGGCTGGGTGACCGAGCGGCTGGGTGACCGAGACTAGTGAATATCGTGTTTACAACTTGGACGTCCAGCTCCTTTTATAATACCATGTGATGAGAAACAAACAACATGTCATTGTACAATGGCGAGCTATAAGGAAATATCTTAGAGGGTACAGAGCCCATTTTTGTATCCCCAGAAAATCACACGAGAGATGTAACAAAAACCTACAAGTAACACCGATTGACAAATCTTCGAAACGTGCAGTATAAAAATTTTCCGATAACCCTCGGATCAAGTTCATCCGTAGCGGCAATTCCCATCGAAAACACGCCTCGGCTGACGTTGACAGCCGTATGTTGCTCCATCACACGTTTTTAACCATAGCCTTCCGCGGAGGATTTATTCAACGGAGGGCCATCCTGTCAACAACAGCGGGGAAATAACAAGACGCCGTGTGATCGAAAGAATACTTCTTTTGATCCGAAAAGAATCATCTCATTTCCAATCACTGCGTCTTTGCTTTTGTCAGATTTACTGCAATTTTTAATTCGTGAGGTATTATCGTACTAAAATTTCTGGGAACCACATAACCCAAAATAACGTTGTTCGTAGAACCTGATTAGCAGACCTGGAACCGTATGCATAAAACAAAGTGTAAAATTTCCCTTAAACTATTGTTCTAAACAAAAGATAAGGGACATTTTACACTTAAGGCCTGTTTCCACTACAACGGCTTCCGCAGCGGTTTGCGGCGTCGGAGCGATTTTCACAGGCATTGGGATAATAATTAACACGCCATGTATTGTTAAATCATCGAATGATTATCCAAAACCCTGTGGAAAAACCCGGCGCCGCAAACCGCAGCGGAAACCGGTCCAGTGGAAACAGGCCTTTAAGATGTTTTATGCATACATGTACGGCCCCTGTGTCATTGTGAGGTCACGGGAGATTATGGTAAACTCCGTGTTTAGCTAGGGGTGATGGACGACGTACATGTACATGTAATTGTGGGTCATGTCGAGAGTGTCTTCTGGTCACTACAAATGTTGATAAGTGCCAACATTTCTACTTCAAATGGAATGGAAAGGTGTTACATCTGCCAGTATTCCCGTATGACCGTATTTCCCTTTACCTGTAGTTGGGAAACGCTGGCAGATGGACAGCCACGTTTCTCTCTGTGTCGACTGTTGCCAAATCGCAGCATAGGCCGTCAGAAAATAGCAGGGGGGCACTCACAGATGGGGACATTCAATGACGTTACACTGGCATTACCACTCGGCACGCATCAGTACCAGGGCCCGGTTGCACCAGGTTGCACCAAAGTTCTTATCGTAAGATATGGAATTTGGGACAACCCCTAAGACATGTCGTAACTGCCTATAGGCAGGAAAGTTAGGACGATGTCCTGGTGCAATTTTGTTCCTGTAACTTCAAAGGAGCACGGTATTGGATCTCAAATGACTGCCGACGTAGAGGGAGCCGCCTAGCGGCAGTAAGACGAACTACAAAAATGCGTTACAAAATGTACGTAGTAAATCGGGTCAATTCGCCGACAGCGTTGTTAGTCCTTGGGTTGGAGAGTAGCGCGGTGGCGCCGGCTGTCGAGAAAAAGTGGAAATACCGTGCTCCTTTAAGATAGCACCTACGACCTTTGCTGCAACCGGGCCCTGATCATGTTTTTTCCTTCTAAAAGGCAAACAATTATGATATGTCAGTGAAGTTATTCTTATATCCCAACAACTTTTTTCAACCTGGTTTTACCAGAAGGGAACAATTACGATTCGTGAAGGATAAGTACACGCGGTATATGAAGTCACTTATCCATCTCATGTGGTGTAATGACACACCTGCGTTCATTAAATCTAGA
>NMRB01001956.1:126114-136950 GCA_002633025.1 Notospermus geniculatus | reverse complement strand
GACATTGTTGCCACACCTTCAATGTGTCATTTACATGCTTCCTCTCCAAGAAAATTGTACCTGTTTTTCGTGTTTGGTGAATTTCTTTGTTTGCGATTATGTAATGTAATTAAGCTGTAATCCTTGGGACTTTCCTCATTTACTGTGTCTATAAAGCACAGTGATCACATTGGACTATAATAACAGTCAACTGGGGGTGTCTTTATTGCTTTTCTCAGAGGGGCCTGGATTGAAGCAATATGAAAATTCACAATGACAGCTCGCCCTTAACCTAGGTCTAAAGGAGTTGAAAAACGAAGGAATAAATGTGGTAGTAGAGAGCTTCTGCACCCGCCCGGTTTAGGCTCTACGACGAGGTTTATCTATTGTGTGAGTGCACCCAAACAATAGATAAACGTAGTCGTATGGCCTAACCGGGCGGGTGAAGCTCTCTAATAGGGAGGTTTCGAAATCAAACGATAAACGTAACCGTTAACGACAACGTTATTTTCATAGTACACATTAACCAGATTTTATATTGCATTTTCGGTACAAAAAGAACGTTGTCGTTAACGTTTACGTTTATCGTTTGATTTCGAAACCTCCCTAATATTCTTCCACACGCGACGTAGTATCAGTCTGTTCGGCCAATGTTTTGTCTGGGGAACAGACTAAAGGCGGTGACAGACTGGTCCGTATACGATCCGTATACGACCCCAGTCGACCCGCAAAGGTATGAACAGCGCCACGACGTGTCAGCCGCGGTATTTGGCGGTACTAATTGCTAAATCACTGAACGAAAGCGAGGCAGTGACGTAGGCGTAGCAGACGCTATAAAACAATCACTAATTACGCACGATTAGTCAATCGTTTGAAGGTGGCGTGATGTTTACATGTTGATGGATGTTTCTCTACGAAAGTTGCCGAAAATTTCATCGAAATCGGTTCAGTTTTGGCCGAGTTATCGATCGAAAGGTAACCTTGTGTTTTCGAAAACAGGCGTGCTTCAAAGTGCGTACACTTTCTTGGAATAGTATTTTGAAACTTCTGCTTAGGTCATTCGGGTTGTTATAACATAGAAGAATCCACATGCGAAGCGTGGTTTTATGCACGCATGTCTGAGGGGTTGAAAATCACCCCGAAACACAACCACATTTTCAAGAAATCGCCTTCCCTTTATCCATTGTCTACTGGTTCCATGGGCTCCGACGGTGGCGCTGACTGCTAGATTCGTCAATCAGCGCCGCGTCGACGTCCAAGGAACCAGGTTATGGCTGCGAGAATTGTTACCTACTGCTGTTCAAACTGCGTACAAAAACTTGGAATACCATGCCGAAGTATGAAATTAACACAGATTGGAGATTGATAGTTTCTTCGTCTATTCAGTTTTGCTGGTTTTATGCAGGCTAATATTTATGGAGTTATGGCGATGTTTTTAACAACGCCCTACTCCAAATGACCTCCAATTCTGTGCGTAGGACGAAATTTCTTAAATGATTTCTCTTCACTCGTTTGCTTGATGCCAAAATAAATTACACTAATGGAAAGCTCAATGTCTTCGCTAAACACTGATATATGGTTTATGTGGTTGAATTTGAACGGCCTTCTCGATAAACGCAATTTTGTGCGAGGTGTCCGATTTCTCGAATGAGGTACTCGAGAAGCCTCGTCGAGGGCCCCGATCGCCTATTATTTTCCCGCGCGCAAAATAAATCTGCCGTAGAAAAGGACCTTTGCGGGTCGACTGACCCGGTCCGTTGCTCCGCTTGAATCACTTTCTACTCATTTCCATTTGATGTGACAGACTGGTGCGTATCCGATCCGACACGGCACGTCAATCCGCCCCGAATCAATCGGGTGGGCGATTTTTACGGACTGCGGACACACAACGCTGACCTTTTATGGACATTATCCCTATAAAATTCTTTGAATTCGACAGCTCTTTTTGTTCCGAGTCGCGGACGAATCACTTCCTTCTTGTCGCACTAGTCTGTCACGGCCCTCCGTTTTTGGCTGTGTCGGGACACGTGCTGGACGGATACGTATCGCACACGGAACGGACCAGTCTGTCACCGCCTTAAGTCAACACCTGGGTGTCTCGTGTAAAAGAGTTATAAAAGATTTATTGAAGTAGCTTATATAGGCAATGGTTAGAGAACAATAATAGAAGGTAGAATGGCACATTACAAATTGCATAAACATCATGTGAGTGTCGTCCAATTCAGTAAACATTCAATAAGCGTAAAGTGCTTTTCAGAATGGCCAGTCATTTTTGCACTGATTTGACCTTGCAATGGAACCTAACCATAAGCCACAAATTGACCCGTTACGTGTGCATGCCAATAAACGGCCGACCGACTTCTAATAGGGCCTTTTTCAGGTCTATACTCTGATTCAAGATAATCATGCAGTCATGCACACTTAACTGGCACATTTGTGGTTTGTCAGGTTATGTTCCATTGCAAGGTAAAATGAGTGCAAAAATGACTGGACATTCTGAAAAGCACTTTACACGACAGCCTACATTGCGTAACAGTACTGTTAAACTTCCAAGTCCACTCCACGTGCGCAGTGCTGCTGCGATTGAACTCGTAGTCTGAGGCACTGACCTCGGCATCTGCGACCGGTAGGCCTAGAATTTATGACTGTTGAACATGCTGTTCCCTCTATTCCACTCAGCCTTTTTGATGTATTCGTGATAAACATGCTGATACTACGCCAATCGACACCAGAATAGGATTTGGCGCTCGATAACCTACCTTATATGCAACTTCAAATATTCAAAGCGGTCAAACGAAAAAAAGTCCGCCATTTTGTTTTCCGCGAGCGGTGGACATTGCATCTTGAGCGGAAGACATTAAAAAATGTTCACCGCTCACGTGACCCGTCTGGGCCAATCATTCACGGATTCTCTCTTGAGGTACGATATACCGAAATGTCACTACGAGAAAACACTGATGACCGTCGCACTTGGAAGAACTTTTGGCGACATCTTTGCCTGGCAGTGAGCTTGTCAAGAACAAGCGTACGGTGAAGCAGCCGATTGTTACTGTGGTCCCGGCTGTGCAACGGTCTGCTCGAACTTACTATTTCAACCAGGTTTTTCTTAACCTTACTACCTTTTGAGATAAACATCCCTTCCCTCTACGACGGAAGAGAGGTCAAAAACTGCTCCAGTTCACCTTTAGGAACACAAATGTTTTGGACGGCCATGATGGAGATATCAGAATTCATTTTCAGCTACACGAACAGCGTACCACTTACCTCGGACGCAGGTTTTAAAATGGTGCTACAAGACCCTATTATCTCGATTGAGGTTTATTGTTTGCCTTCAGAAGGTTGTTGAGCAAAACAACAATTACCGTAGTTGCTGTATAATTAATATACCGAGTCTCTGCTTTTATATGCAGCCTTTTATTCCTGGGCCTGACAGGTTACGAATCTTTATCATCACAAATACTTCCGGCGCACTTATGATTCGTTTGTTTCGAACGATTGCTTGGATTTTCAAACCCCAGACTGCTTTGAGAGCAGATATTCGGTGTAATAAAGCCCGGCAGGCATGCTGGATAATGGCTATAATAAACTCTTGCCATGAAATGGGCAAAAAAGGCATAATCACACACGATAAAGGAGAGAACGCTGGTTCTGACGCACATCGACAGTTTGCAGGAGGCGAGTGCAACGTTACAAAGTTACTGGAGCAGGAGATCATGGTTTCATGTTCACATTTCAGTTCACATTTTACCCGTGCTTTTGTACAACTCTACTCAATGGTGAAAATCATTATCAACTTTCATAACTAATGTACACAAAATCGAATGGAGAATTTTACAACCACAGTCTTCGCCACAATGGCTGACGCTACCGTCGCTGAAGATGGAACTTTTGGCCCCTAATGCAGAGGTTTTTCACCCCTATCAATGCATAAGAGCCAATACACCTTCTTCGTAGTTGTTGTGAATGTTTTCTTGTTGCCAATCGTCGTCGTCTTAGGTGTCATCAGTAACAGCTTGGCCATCGTGACGCTTGGGCGGGAGCGGCCCTTCACGTCCACGTCTGTGTACCTAATGTGTCTCGCCGTAGCAGAGACCCTGTTCCTCATCTCTAAGTTGCTCTACTCCACATCCTACTGGATCCATTTGAATTTTGGTGTACTTATGGAATTAAGGATTTTCCAAGGACTCGCAAGGTCGTATTTGTACACATTTTATCTCGTAGCTAAAATGTGGTCAGTGTACATCACTGTAAGTGTCGCAGTAGAACGCTTCATCGTCGTCTGCAAACCTCTGAGGGCAGCGTCACTCTGTACAATCAGGAATGCTCGTCTTGCGTGCATTATCAGCGGTTTGTTGTCTTTTTGCTACTTTATGGTTTACATGTTCATTGGCAAAATCACCTGGAAGTATAATCCGTGTCCCGGTTTTTATTTCCCTTCCCATTCTTGGTCACCCATTTATTACAATATATACTTCCGAATGATCCGGACAAGTATATACGTAGTACTGAGGTGTTTTGCGCCTACGCTCATCATGATTTACCTTTCCTATCGCATCGTCTTTGCTCTGAAAGAATCAGGTTTAACAGGTCACGCAGGCGGTGGAAGTAAGGGTGGGAAGAAGAAACTTGCCGGGACAGTCCGGGTTGTAGCAGTTGTAATCGTTTTTGTCATACTGGAACTACCGGGAACTGTTATTCAGATACCCTATCTTATTCGTTCCTATGCCCCTCAACATAACATTGTCAGCAATGATTATTACATGGGTCTATCATTCACATATCTTTTAGCGTTGATAAACAGTTCTTTGAACTTCTTTATTTACTGTATAACAGGGGCAAGATTCAGGCGCGCATTACGACAGTTGTTTACCTGTTAACTATACCTTCGTGATTGCTACTCCGTGTTTTAGGGCTTCCATTGAATATCCGTCTGAGATCCATTCTACATCAGCCAAAGTTAATAGTCAATGGATATCCAATCTTTATCCGTTATTTATTAAATCTACTTAGTATCCAAATGTATCGAAGAAAACATCCCCTGTGATTCTGTGTTTCCACAAATGGACAGGGCGATATTTTTATTCTGGGGGAAAAGAAATGGGTAAAAAAGTATAACATGGAAATGTGATTTATTATTTTCTCTTCTTTTTAACATTAATACTCCCCAATAAGTGCGAAGAAATATCAGACCTATTGTTTCTTGATGTCCCCATGTTTCAATGACTCTTTACACGTGTTTTTCCGCCGACAATAATACCCACAGCGAGGAGGGTCTCGAGAAGACTCCACGTCACTTTTTTGGACACATGGGTACATCACAGTAATCCCAGTCTCTCCCGGCATTCGTGTAACACCACGGCTTCTTTCCATTGTCAGGATTTCTGCAGAAGTTGGACTGGCTCGTATTTCGCGTGCTAAAGAAACGAAACCAATGCACGCAATATTTGCCTTTCTCCACCCACTGCAAGGAACCAGTGTAAGATTAGCCTTTCTCTGTTTTCTTACAACCGATAGACACCTCTGGAATTAACAGTCATTTCATGTCATAAGGAAATGTCAATCCCACTCTTTTGAATTTTATACAGTCAAGCTTAAAGTGCCACTGTATGCATGATGCATGTATACCTCAGTATCCCTCCCCTGGCGGCGGAATCTGGAATCAGCGTGATCAGACTGGTGTTATAGCGTGAGCAACCCTTCATCAAGTAAGGTACCGTCCTTCAACTCATTCTTTTAAGCGTGGCAACAGTCTTAATGCCTAATTGGTAACTTAGATCATTCAAATATACCGCTTTAAACAGTTCTGTCGAGCATGCGTTGAAACTGATGCATTGAACATGAATTACCGCTGGGGTATAGATGATTTCCACGTGATTCATTCTCTAATTAGCACAGAATTAGTATAATTTGCATGAAATTTGTGCAGCCATATTGTCGTCATGTTTGACGACCAGTACCCTGTCCTCTTTGAACTGCTGTGGAAGACAGGGATGTTGGTCCATTTGAATAATTAAAGCGGGATGTGTTACACAGTGCATATGGCTTTCACATGTCCAATAATTGGGAAAAAATAATTAGTAGTTATCGAGTAAATCTTGTCCTCTTTGAACTGCTGTGGAAGACAGGGATGTTGGTCCATTTGAATAATTAAAGCGGGATGTGTTACACAGTGCATATGGCTTTCACATGTCCAATAATTGGGAAAAAATAATTAGTAGTTATCGAGTAAATCAAGAATATCTGGAGCGGATTTACGTATGACCGAGAGTGTACATGTACCTTTCTCATCATTTCAGTTTCCCAGTATATGATATGACAAAAAAAACTATGCTTTCCTCTCGTCTGGTGGTTAAATGATGCGTATCAGGTGTGAAAACAAGCAGTTTGTGCGTCATTGCATAGAATTCGCGTCTGTAAACCTACAGAGGGTGGCTAAAGGCCGACGATTACGTCGGCCGCCACGAGATAGAAAATCTTACGCACACAGGCGCGCTTTAAGTGCGGTGACAGGAAACCGAGGCTTCAAATGCGAGGAATGGCAGCAGAGTAGTTTACACGTAAATGCCACAAACATCAAGACGAACTTTCTTTACTTGAAATGTTGGGATCCAGCTCATTACACTTCTGGTAGCTCGACTTGAAAGTGCCAGCCTGAAGAAGACCCGGTTGGGGGTCGAAAATTTGCGAAATTCTGGAAGTTGACTTCCTATATATTATATATAAAGTTTGGCATTTGTTTCCTTTCCCTTTCTCCCCTTAGTAGGCCTTCTTTTATTTTTTCATTTTTTCCAGGAGGGCATGTGGCTCCCTTTCTGGTTTAGGCCTTTGTGTTCCATTGCCCTTTCCCTATTCGTTTCTTTGGTCAGTGATTTGCAGTTGCCGTTCAACCATCCTGGGAACCCAGGGCATTTCCACTCTGCACAGCGCGTTACAATGCCCTGGGGAAACCCACCCCGTTTCGGTGGGGAAGAGGGCTGTTCCCTCATGTGTACTCGCCAACTGGTAATTCACGAATAAACCATGCAATGCAGTGGGGGATCGCCACTTGATGTAATGGGCAGACATCGCGCCTAGTGCTGTAACGTATGCACATATATCTGGTGTTACCAGTTACCGGGTACCAGTCTCATAGCAATGCATCTCATTCCATAATTTATGCATGCTGTCGGAATGATAGCTGCCCCAAACACATGAACTGGATCATACCTTCGTGTTTTGAACCCGTCGGTACTTACCCATTATCTAGATAATCCATGACAACCATTTTTACGCGAAGTTAATTCAGGAATATTAAAAAATCCAGCGAGTTTGTCAGCGAATCGAGGAAAGTTTGAAACCACCATATTTGGGAGTGACCATGGCGGGAGAGAAGCTTCGCTGTGATTGGTTGTATTCAGCGACAGATTTTCTGTCGCTAGTTCCACAGCGAAAAGGCGCCAATTTCAACAGGGCCTCGGACGTGCGAGTAGGGGAGCGCGTTTTAGAGGACCTGTTGCAAGAGGATGCCGTTCAACTAGCCTTTCTTTCTATCTATTCATTTTAGTCCTACGATATACTCTGTTTATTGTTTAGGTGGCAGTGTCTTTGCCTCTAATTACCTTCTTTCCATATTTTTACTCGCTCTTCATTTCATTTTTACATGTTGTACGTTTGCTTATTATAAATTACACTTGTCATAATAAATAAAACTCAAGAGTTTTATTTATATAAATAAAAGTTTTATTTTTATAAATAAAACTCAAGAGTTTTTTTTTATTTATCTGAAAGAAAAGATTTTCTTTCAGCCTAATCAACCTGTCACTAATTATAGACACTCTCCTTTTGCAATCAGGTCTAGGAAACAATTATGGGGCTTGGCATCTATTCAATCTTAATTGTTGACACGCCCTGTTTGTTCAGGATACTTCAGATCTACATATAAGATTCAGCTCGGTCTTTTCTGTATTATTTTGCAAGAAAGTGCCTGCCTGAAGAAGACTCCGGTTGGGGTCGAAAATTTGCAAAAAATCTGGAGGACGACTTCTGCTTTTATATCATTATCACAGGGTTGATAGGTTATGCAGGGAGTGTCATCACAACAAAAAAAACCACGGTCTGTTAGTGGCAAATAAAGCCTTGTCGATTGTGCAACAAAAGGCAGGTATGATCAAGGCCTATGTCACTCCCCAGTGACTTTGGCCGGGTTTTCACAGACCCGGTCACATGCATCTTGACTACTCAAGGGTTGTGACATCGCTCCGCCCTCCGACTACGCTCGCACAAACCCTTGACGAACTTCGCTGTGGGAAGCTGTTTCCAACCGGATGTTCCTGTTCGTGGACCGACTCCCGCCGTTAGTTTTCGTTTTTCATATAGATCGTCAACATTTGCAGTAAACCTGAACATTTCTAAATACCACGTCTGTTTTTCTGTACATCTACCATCTCTGGTTTAGAAAATTGGCGGTATTTTGTTCAACAGCATAGTTCATGCGAGTAGTGGGTAAATCACAACCGATAGAATAGCTCCCCATCTTCGTTCCAACCACAAAATACACAGCGGTCGGTTTAATTGGCTTGTTGCCAACCTGGGAGCGAGGTTGGCTAACAAGTATTCTGATTGGTGCACCGCAACTTGAGATGCATGAGGAACAGAAATCTGGCGAAGTTCTCCATGGGTTTGTGCCTACGAAGTATGAGGTAGTACAGACACATGGTAGTCTGAAAATTTCAAATTTGTGGAGCCGAGTTATGGCATCAGATAAAAGCGTGGCGGACAAAAGATCAAGTCTGATGTGTTGATTACATCATGATGGAGGCATCGGAATAAAAAGTCTGAAGACGGCGTCCGCTACGTAGAAATTGGAAATAGGTGTTGGCAAGGTGGAAATCGTCTTTCAGAATTGATGTAGTTCTCTTCTTTAGTCTAATTGTAGACTGATTCAAGCGATGGTAAACCTACTCCTATGATTTTTTCTGAAACATCGCAGTAATCCCACCTGAGAAAATATTTCGAAACACTAGTAGAACTGAGAATTCACTGGAAGTGAATTCATGACCAGAACACAAATGATTTTGCCAGAAGCTGTTATGTTGTTATGTTTACGTAAGATGGCGGTGTTCGAATGCTGCATCTGAGGCGACGAACTGGCGAACGATCGATCAGGATGTAGGCCTACACGTCATCGAATGAATGAATGAATGAATGAATGAATGAATAAATGAATGAATACACTTTATTTTCATCGGTAGGTAGATAGATAGATAGATAAATAGATAGATAGGTAATAGATAGGTTATCTTTTATTAACGTCCGTATGGTTCAAAAAATTACAACATAAGCTGAGAGCTTTTTGACGGAGAAACAAATACATACATGTGATAACAATGACATAGCTAAAAATAAAAGTTTAGAAAATGTTAAAACATCAGTTTAAGGCTATGAACTAGAGCTTAAAAGCTAAGCATGGACTACTACTGGCACATGGCACATCTGCAAACATTACCATTCCAAGTGTACAGTAAGGTTTTAAAGTCATTAAATCTGCTACAACCAGGATTAGGAATATGTTGAGGAAGACTGTTCCAAATCTTAGCTGCTTGATATGAAAACCTGTTTTTGCCATATGCCACTTTACTAAAGGATGGAATTTCCAATAAATTGGTATACCTATAACTGTAATTTCTCTTTGCGTTTGATTAACGTGCACAGGTATCCTGGTCTGTTGTTACTGAGAATCGTGTGTATACTTCAGCAGCTATGAGCCTGACCCGTTGAAGGTGAAGGGAAGCTCCCTTCTCCCCCTCCAAGAGAGCCTCATAGCTGCTGGAGAAATCACGATAAACATAACGTAGGGCACGGTGGTTGAGTTTTTCCAATTTCTTTTCGTTACTTTTACTACAAAAATGCCATACTAGTGAGCAATAATTGATAAAATGAAGGAGTTGATAAATTGATAAGTTGATAAAATGAAGGAGTTATAGACTGCTCTTCTGCACTCTAAAGACAACAAATGACTCAAGCATTTCACCACATTCAGCTGACGTCCAGCCTTGATACAAACTTTTGAGATATGGAGATCAAAGTTTAACCTTCGATCAAAGTCCACTCCCAATAGCTTCACACTGTCAGAACCCTAGCATGCCTGACTCTGAAAGCAGGTACCTGGTCGTCCGCGGCTTTGCCAAATACTATACCCAGAAAGCAGGTACCTGGTCGTCCGCGGCTTTGCCAAATACTATACCCTGAAACTTCTCCGGGTTAGCCTGCATGCAGTTTTTAGTAAACCAGTCGACTCAGACTCAAGGATGCGTTTCCAATACTCCTTATCATTATGAGAAAAACTTAAGTATTGTCATCTGCAACATTTGCAAGATCACAGTTTGACACAAATTTTAAAATATCATTTAAAAATACATTGAAAAGGAGTGGCCCCAGAACCGACCCCTGGGGAACACCCTTGGACAAATACACAAAATCACTGGAGTGTAACCTGAGCTAAGTTGAATACATTGCTTTCTATTAGACAAGTAGTCGCCTAGAAGGCTGATATCACTTTCATCCAAATTATATGCTCGAAGTTTTTCGGTAACAAGCTTGTGGAGGAGGCAATCAAATGTCTTTGATAAATCCATCAAAATAGCACCGACACTCTTATTTTCATCCAATGCTTTGCGCCATTTCTCACAAGCCGACAGTAATACGGATTCACAGCTATACCAGGGGTAATGTATGAGAATGCCCCCCGTATGACAATGCCCGCTTTATTGTTCGGCGGACATTCAAATACAGAAAGACATGTTGATCAGTGCCTCCCCCATTGTCACGTCGCGGCTTATTCCGTCAATCTTTTGTTGGGAGGCACTGGCAAACGGGGGG
>NMRB01001956.1:105868-117536 GCA_002633025.1 Notospermus geniculatus | reverse complement strand
TTACTTCCACACAACTTTACTCTCTGGCGCACAGGCGTATTTCTCTGATAGGCATTTTGGAACGACACAGCGATCCTGGTATAGCCTGTAGCCGCCAGCAGCAGACGAAAGGCTGATTGAATTACTGAAGAATTCGTGTGTGAAATTTTCGGCGCATATTTTTTTTGAAACTCGCTTTACGAAGGACGCTGAAAATCTGCAGGAGACAAGTCAGGGGCCTGCCATCACCTGCCTATTTTTTGATTTTTTCATTACAACTCCCTAATCCACATATTCAGCGTGCAAAAAGTGAACTGAATACTACATCCGACGTTGACCACGCTCTTTGTCATCATTTTGAAATCATTTCATAGCGTTCATTTTCATGACTTTGCCCGCCCGGCTGCTTCAGTGTCAGCCATGTTTACTACTAATTCCATCCTCTACCACTGATGGCAACAGCTAACAGCCATACTGTAGAAATTCTATGAAATCTCGCATGTGTTCATTGCCAGAGTTGACGCCCCAGCAGCGGTGGCGGTGACGTGCGGCGAATCGCGGAACTGACGCAGGCTGGCACGACATTACGTCGTCTTTTTCTGCACTGTGGAATTGATGCATTTCTGTTCTTTAGTCTGTAATTGTAGACTGATTCAAGCGACGGTAAACCTACTCCTATGATTTTTTTCTGGAACATCGCAGTAATCCCACCTGAGAAAATATTTCGAAACACTAGAACTGAGAATTCACTGAAAGTGAATTCATGACCACACCACTATGTTTTTGCCAGAAGCTGGTTTGTTATGTTTACGTAAGATGGCGGTGTTCGAATGCTGCATCTGAGGCGACGAACTGGCGAACGATCGATCAGGATGTAGGCCTACACGTCATCGAATGAATGAATGAATGAATGAATGCACTTTATTTTCATCGGTAGATAGATAGATACATACATACATACATACATACATACATACATACATACATACATACATACATACATAATAGATAGATAATCTTTATTTAACGTTCGTGTGGTTCAAACAATTACAACATACGCTGAGAGTTTTTGACGGACAAACAAATACATACATGTGATAACAATGACATATAGCTAAAAATAAAAGTTTAGAAAATGTTAAAACATCAGTTTAAGGCTAAGAACTAGAGCTTAAAAGCTAAGCATGGACTACTACTGGCACATGGCACATCTGCAAACATTACCATTCCAAGTGTACAGTAAGGTTTTAAAGTCATTAAATCTGCTACACCCAGGATTAGGAATAAGTTGAGGAAGACTGTTTCAAATCTTAGCTGCTTGATATGAAAAACTGTTTTTGCCATATGCCACTTTACTAAAGGATGGAATTTCCAATAAATTGGTATACCTATAACTGTAATTACTCTCTTTGCGTTTTATTAACGTGCACAGGTATCCTGGTCTGTTCTTACTGAGAATCTTGTGTACTTCAGCAGCTATGAGCCTGACCCGTTGAAGGTGAAGGGAAGCGGCCTTCTCCCCCTCCAAGAGAGCCTCATAGCTCCTGGAGAAATCACGATAAACATGACGTAGGGCACGGTGGTTGAGTTTTTCCAATTTCTTTTCGTTACTCTTACTGCAAAAATGCCATAATAGTGGGCAATAATTAAAAGTTGATAAAATGAAGGAGTTATAGACTGCTCTTCTGCACTCTAAAGACAACAAATGACTCAAGCGTTTCAGCACATTCAGCTGACGTCCAGCCTTGATACAAACGTTTGAGATATGGAGATCAAAGTTTAACCTTCGATCAAAGTCCACTCCCAATAGCTTCACACTGTCAGAAGTATACCGTAGCATCCCTGACTCTGCAGGTACCTGGTCGTCCGCGGCTTTGCCAAATACTATACCCTGAAACTTCTCAGGGTTAGCCTGCATGCCGTTTTTAGTAAACCAGTCGACTCAGATTCAAGGGTGCGTTTCCAATACTCCTTATCATTATGAGAAAAACTTAAGTACATGTATTGTCATCTGCAAAATTTGCAAGATCACAGTTTGACACAAATTTTAAAATATCATTTAAAATACATTGAAAAGGAGTGGGCCCAGAACCGACTCCCTGGGGAACACCATTGGACAAATACACACCATCACTGGTGTAAGCTGAGCTAAGTTGAATACATTGCTTTCTATTAGACAAGTAGTCGCCTAGAAGTCTGATTAATCACTTTCATCCAAATTATATGCTCGAAGTTTTTCGGTAACAAGCATGTGGGGGAGGCAATCAAATGTCTTTGATAAATCCATCAAAATAGCACCGACACTCTTATTTTCATCCAATGCTTTGCGCGATTTCTCACAAGCCGACAGTAATACGGATTCACAGCTATACCCGGGTCTGTACGCAGACAGTCTCATATCAAAAATGCCATTAAAATACTGTTGTAGCTGTTTTGCTATTACCGATTCTCATATCTTTGACCTTGTTGTCAATACTGAAACTGGTCTATACATGGTCTTGTCTAGTATGTCCTTTTTCTTGTGGACGGGGTCGACCCTGACTATTTTCATATCGTCAGGGAAACTGCCGTCCACATGAATACGATTTACAATAGATTTCAACGGTTCACAATACACTGGTTAAATTATTTTTAAAATTTTGGGTGATATATTATCCACACCAGTTGACTTTCTTGTAGGTATTTTGCGAATGATCCTGCTGACTTCCCCAGCATCCACCTTTCTAAACTGAAAGTTTGCATCTCCAGCATGATTTTACCCCATCATGTCATTTATCACCTTGATGCTGGGGTGGTCCGCACAATCATCAAAACACATATCAGAACCAATGTTTTGTGCTGCATCAACAAAGAAAGTATTGAATATAGCCTATCACACACTCGTTTCTGATCACTCATAATAGTGTCATTTTCACATAGTGTAATCTGACTACCCTGATTCCCTCCCATCTCTGACAGAAAGGGGCGGATTGTAGGCCAGAAATCACGTGATTTCTGCCCCCCCCCCCCCCATCTCTCGTACAGATAATCATTTATGGATTTTCTCGTTAAATTAGTTACACGGTTGCTAATTTCTCGAAATGTCCTGTAATTTTAATTTGTTTTTTTGTTTGTTTAGTTTACGACGAAGATGCTTTTTGTGGTTCAATGCTTTCCGAAGTTCACCATTTATGAAGCATGATTGAGTCAGTTTTCTCCGTTTCTGTTTTAGTGGAATGTGGTCATCAATGACCTCATTAAGTAACAGATCATGTGCCCAAAAGACATCGTCCACGTCATCAAAAACATGCGCCACATGAAAAGGTACTCTACCCATCTATTACGATATATACTTCCGAATGATCCGAACAAGTATATACGTCATACTGAGGTCTTTTACGCCTACGCTCATCTTGATTTACCTTTCCTATCGCATCGTCTTTGCTCTGAAAGAATCAGGTTTAACAAGTCATGCAGGCGGTGGAGTTAAGGGTGGAAAGAAGAAACTTGCCGGGACAGTCCGGGTTGTAGCAGTTGTAATCGTTTTTGTCATACTGGAACTACCGGGAACTGTTATTCAGATACCCTATCTTATTCGTTCCTATGCCCCTCAACATAACATTGTCAGCAATGATTATTACATGGGTCTATCATTCACATATCTTTTAGCGTTGATAAACAGTTCTTTGAACTTCTTTATTTACTGTATAACAGGGGCGAGATTCAGGCGTGCATTACGACAGCTGTTTACCTGTTAACTATACCTTCGTGATTGCTACTCCGTGTTTTTGGGCTTCCATTGAATATCCGTCTGAGATCCATTCTACATCAGCCGAAGTTAACAGTAAATGGATATCCAATCTTTATCCGTTATTTATTAAATCTACTTAGTATCCAAATGTATCGAAGAAAACATCCCCTGTGATTCTGTGTTTCCACAAATGGACAGGGCGATATTTTTATTCTGGGGGAAAAGAAATGGGTAAAAAAGTATAACATGGAAATGTGATTTATTATTTTCTCTTCTTTTTAACATTAATACTCCCCAATAAGTGCGAAGAAATATCAGACCTATTGTTTCTTGATGTCCCCATGTTTCAATGACTCTTTACACGTGTTTTTCCGCCGACAATAATACCCACAGCGAGGAGGGTCTCGAGAAGACTCCACGTCACTTTTTTGGACACATGGGTACATCACAGTAATCCCAGTCTCTCCCGGCATTCGTGTAACACCACGGCTTCTTTCCATTGTCAGGATTTCTGCAGAAGTTGGACTGGCTCGTATTTCGCGTGCTAAAGAAACGAAACCAATGCACGCAATATTTGCCTTTCTCCACCCACTGCAAGGAACCAGTGTAAGATTAGCCTTTCTCTGTTTTCTTACAACCGATAGACACCTCTGGAATCAACAGTCATTTCATGTCATAAGGAAATGTCAATCCCACTGTTTTGAATTTTATACGGTCAAGCTTAAAGTGCCACTGTATGCATGATGCATGTATACCTCAGTATCCCTCCCCTGGCGGCGGAATCGGGATCAGAACTGGACGACATTCACCCATTCAGCTCAAGTAAGGTACCGTGCTTCAACTCATTCTTTTAAGCGTGGCAACAGTCTTAATGCCTAATTGGTAACTTAGATCATTCAAATATACCGCTTTGAACAGTTTTGTCGAGCATGCGTTGAAACTGATGCATTGAACATGAATTACCGCTGGGGTATAGAGGATTTCCACGTGATTCATTCTCTAATTACCACAGAATTAGTATAATTTGCATGAAATTTGTGCAGCCATATTGTCGTCATGTTTGACGACCAGTACCCTGTCCTCTTTGAACTGCTGTGGAAGACAGGGATGTTGGTCGATTTGAATAATTAAAGCGGGATGTGTTAGACAGTGCATATGGCTTTCACATGTCCAACAATTGGGAAAAAATAATTAGTAGTTATCGAGTAAATCAAGAATATCTGGTGCGGATTTACGTATGACCGAGACTGTAGGCTACATGTACCTTTCTCATAATTTCAGTTCCCCAGTATAGATATGACAAAAAAACAATGCTTTCCTCTCGTCTGGTGGTAAAATGATGCGTATCAGGTGTGAAAACAAGCAGTTAGTGCGTCATTGCATAGAAATCGCGTCTGTAAACCTACAGAGGGTGGCTAAAGACCGACGGTTCGTCGGCCGCCACGAGATAGAAAATCTTACGCACACAGACGCGCTTTAACTGCGGTGACAGGAAACCGAGGCTTCAAGTGCCAGGAATGGCAGCAGAGTAGTTTACACGTAAATGCCACAAACATCAAGACGAACCTTCTTTACTTGTAATGTTGGGATCCAGTAGTCTTGAACGTTAGTTGTGGTGTTGATATTTTTGGTGACTGGGAGGGGAATGTGGATGGTAGTCAGCTGCCCTGCATTCAGAGAGACTTTAGTGAAAAGTCTCTCTGAATGCAGGGCAGCTGACAGGGATCTGTGGTTATAAGTATTTATTAGCAAATGCAGATTTGTAGGGAAATGGAAGGGCTGGGGAGATATTCATCCTGCGAAAAAACGTTTTCAGCAAAAAAAATAAACAGAGAAACTGACACGTGAAAAAAATAAAAATTCCCATCGCAAGGCTCGAACCCGGCGCCCCGGATTCAGAGCCGGACGCTCTACCGATGCGCCAGCCGGCCACGTCATGACGGTGGCTGCTCAATAAATGTTTATAAACATATCCCAGCTACTCAACATATTTTTATGTTAATTAAAAATGACGTTGCAAATCAGAATAATCTTCCAAAAATCGCATTTTACAACATCCACAGAGCAAGTCCCCAGCAAATCTGTCAGCGTATCGCTACATAATGTACCCATCTACGTTCACATTCACTAAAAACGTGAACCAACCGTCCGGTATATTCCATCTGGACATTAGGTGCATATTTCCTATGAGTCCAGGTTTATTGATTGACCCGTGACAAGTCTTTGGCTAGCTTCGCTGTTGGCCGCTACGCGGCGCGTTGGGCCCTTGCGTCCAGCTCTTTACACTTCTGGTAGCTCGACTTGAAAGTGCCAGACTGAAGAAGACCCCGGTTGGGGTCGAAAATTTTCGAAATTCTGGAAGTTGACTTCCTATATATTATATATAAGTTTGGCATTTGTTTCCTTTCCCTTTTCTCCCCTTAGTAGGCCTTCTTTTATTTTTTCATTTTTGTCTTCTATTGCCCTTTCCCTATTCTTTTCATTGGTCAGGGATTTGCAGTTGCCGTTCAACTAGCCTTTCTTTCTATCTATTCATTTTTGTCCTACGCCATACTCTGTTTATTTTGTTTATTGTGTCTTTGCCTCTGATTATCTTCTTTCCATATTTTTACTCGCTCTTCATTTCATTTTTACATTTTATACGTTTGCTCATTATAAATTACGCTTGTCATAATAAATAAAACTCTTTTCTTTCAGCCTAATCAACCTGTCACTAATTATAGACACTCTCCTGTTGTAATCAGGTCTAGCAACCAATTATAGGGCTTGGCCTCTATTCAACCTTAGTTGTTGACACGCCCTGTTTGTTCAGGATACTTCAGATCTCCATATAAGATTCAGCTCAGTCTTTTCTGTAGAATTTTGCAAGAAAGTGCTTGCCTGAAGAAGACCCCACTTGGGGTCGAAAATTTGCAAAAATTCTGGAGGACGACCTCTGCTTTTATATTATGTAATATTATCACAGGGTTGATAGGTTATGTAGGGAGTGTCATCACAACAACAAAAAACACGGTCTGTTAGTGGCAAATAAAGCCTTGTCGATTGTGCAACAAAGGGCAGGTATGATCAAGGCCTATGTCACTCCCCAGTGACTTTCGCCGGTGTGATGAAATCTAATGTCCCCACCCGCCTGATGTCCCCCAGCATTGTTTGTTACAGGATTAAGGGTCTTGGTCTCTCTAGAGTCCAATTCAATGGTGCCGCTTAATCCGTAAATGTATTGTTGGGGACATCACATATCGGGGGACATTAGATTCTACTACACCGGGTTTTCACAGACCCGGTCACATGGAGTCTGAAAATATCAAATTTGTGGAGCCGAGTAATGGCATCAGATAAAAGCGTGGCGGACAAAAGATCAAGTCTGATGTGTTGATTACATCATGATGGAGGCATCGGCATAAAAAGTCTGAAGACGGCGTCCGCTACGTAGAAATTGGAAATAGGTGTTGGCAAGGTGGAAATCGTCTTTCAGAATTGATGCAGTTCTCTTCTTTAGTCTAATTGTAGACTGATTCAAGCGATGGTAAACCTACTCCTATGATTTTTTCTGAAACATCGCAGTAATCCCACCTGAGAAAATATTTCGAAACACTAGTAGAACTGAGAATTCACTGAAAGTGAATTTATGACCAGAACACAAATGATTTTGCCAGAAGCTGGTTTGTTATGTTTACGTAAGATGGCGGTGTTCGAATGCTGCATCTGAGGCGACGAACTGGCGAACGATCGATCAGGATGTAGGCCTACACGTCATCGAATGAATGAATGAATGAATACACTTTATTTTCATCGGTAGATAGATAGATAGATAGATAGATAGATAGATAATCGATAGATAATCTTTATTTAACGTCCGTATGGTTCAAACAATTACAACATAAGCTGAGAGCTTTTTGACGGACAAACAAATACATACATGTGATAACAGTGACATAGCTAAAAATAAAAGTTTAGAAAATGTTAAAACATCAGTTTAAGGCTGAGAACTAGAGCTTAAAAGCTAAGCATGGAGTACTACTGGCACATGGCACATCTGCAAACATTACCATTCCAAGTGTTCAGTAAGGTTTTAAAGTCATTAAATGTGCTACACCCAGGAATATGTTGAGGAAGACTGTTCCAAATCTTAGCTGCTTGATATGAAAAACTGTTTTTGCCATATGCCACTTTACTAAAGGATGGAATTTCCAATAAATTGGTATACCTATAATACTGTAATTACTCTCTTTGCGTTTGATTAACGTGCACAGGTAACCTGGTCTGTTCTTACTGAGAATCCTGTGTACATTGTACTTCAGCAGCTATGAGCCGGACCCGTTGAAGGTGAAGGGAAGCTCCTTTCCCCCCTCTAAGAGAGCCTCATACACTCTTAGCCAAAAAGGTTCTTTAGGGGTTCTTTGTGCCACACCAGAGGAACCCCAAGGTTCTATGTAGAACCTTCTGTAAAGAACCCGAGAGGGTTCCATATAGAACCTTTCTGTCGCCAAAGAACCCATAAAGGTTCCAGTTAGAACCCTTTTCTGAGGGAAAGGTTCTATCTGGAACCTCTAAAGGTTCTCAAACAACTCGAGGGTTCTTAAATCAGAGGGTTCTCCTGGTGTGGCACCAAAGAACCTTTTCGGCTAAGAGTGTAGCTGCTGGAGAAATCACGATAAACATAACGTAGGGCACGGTGGTTGAGTTTTTCCAATTTCTTTTCGTTACTCTTACTGCAAAAATGCCATACTAGTGGGCAATAATTAAAAGTTGTTAAAATGAAGGAGTTATAGACTGCTCTTCTGCACTCTAAAGACAACAAATGACTCAAGCGTTTCAGCACATTCAGCTGACGTCCAGCCTTGATACAAACGTTTGAGATATGGAGATCAAAGTTTAACCTTCGATCAAAGTCCACTCCCAATAGCTTCACACTGTCAGAAGTATACCGTAGCATCCCTGACTCTGCAGGTACCTGGTCGTCCGCGGCTTTGCCAAATACTATACCCTGAAACTTCTCCGGGTTAGCCTGCATGCAGTTTTTAGTAAACCAGTCGACTCAGACTCAAGGGTGCGTTTCCAATATTCCTTATCATTATGAGAAAAACTTAAGTATTGTCATCTGCAAAATTTGCAAGATCACAGTTTGACACAAATTTTAAAATATCATTTAAAAATACATTGAAAAGGAGTGGCCCCAGAACCGACCCCTGGGGAACACCCTTGGACAAATACACAAAATCACTAGTGTAAGCTGAGCTAAGTTGAATACATATTGCTTTCTATTAGGCAGGTAGTCGCCTAGAAGGATGATAGCACTTTCATCCAAATTACATGCTCGAAGTTTTTCGGTAACAAGCTTGTGGGGGAGACAATCAAATGCCTTTGATAAAATCCATCAAAATAGCACCGACACTCTTATTTTCATCCAATGCTTTGCGCCATTTCTCACAAGCCGACAGTAATACGGATTCACAGCTATACCCGGGTCTGTACGCAGACAGTCTCATATAAAAAATGCCATTAAAATACTGTTGTATAGCTGTTTTGCTATTACCGTTTCGCATATCTTTGACCTTGTTCTCAATACTGAAACTGGTCTATACATGGTCTTGTCTAGTTTGTCCTTTTTCTTGTGGACGGGGTCGACCCTGACTATTTTCATATCGTCAGGGAAACTGCCGTCCACATGAATACGATTTACAATAGATTTCAACGGTTTACAATACACTGGTTAAATTATTTTTAAGATTTTGGGTGATATATTATCCACACCAGTTGACTTTCTTGTAGGTATTTTGCGAATGATCCTGCTGACTTCCCCAGCATCCACCTTTCTAAACTGAAAGTTTGCATCTCCAGCATGATTTTCCCCCATCATCTCATTTATCACCTTGATGCTGGGGTGTCCGCACAATCATCAAAACACATATCAGAACCAATGTTTTGTGCTGCATAAACAAAGACAGTATTGAATATAGCCTATCACACACTCGTTTCTGATCACTCATAATAGTGTCATTTTCACATTCCATTTATGAAGCCATCTTGACTACTCAAGGGTTGTGACATCACTCCGCCCTCCGACTACGCTCGCACAAACCCTTGACGAACTTCACTGTGGGAAGCTGTTTCCAACCGGATGTTCTGTTCGTGGACTCACTCCCGCTGTTAGTTTTCGACTTTCATCACAGATCGTTAACATTTGCAACAAACCTGAACATTTCTAAATACCACGTCAGTTTTTCTGTACACCTACCTTCTCTGGTTTAGAAAATTGACGGTACGTTTGTTCAAAAGCATAGTTCAAGAGAGTGGTGGGTAAATCGCAATAGATAGAATGGCTGACCATCCTCGTTCCCAATACTTTCCGACCACAAAATATACAGCGGCCGGTGTAACTGGCTTGGTGCCAACCTGTGAGCGAGGTTGGTTCACAAGTGTTCTGATTGGTGCACCGCAACTCGAGGTGCGAGAGAAACAGAAATCCTGGCGAAGTTCTCCATGGGTTTGTGCGTACGAAGTATGAGGTAGTACAGACACATGGTAGTCCATGATGTTATGAAGCATGATTGAGTCAGTTTTCTCCGTTTCTGTTTTAGTGGAATGTGGTCATCAATGACCTCATTAAGTAACAGATCATGTGCCCAAAAGACATCGTCCACGTCATCAAAAACATGTGCCACATGAAAAGGTACTCTACCTAGATGTTCTAGGAGTTTGTCCTCCTCTAGATCTTTGAATGATCTGTATTTAATTGTTTCACTAGGTTTTTGCGGGAGTTTCTCACGCATGGCAATTATCACAGCAAAATGTATATCACTAAGTCCAATATCTACAGTGATGGGCTTGTAGAAACTCTTTGGGTGTGAAGTTACAAATACATCAACAAGCGATGGTTGACTAGCATTTTGAGTAAAACAGGTTGGAGTTTTTACTGGCAACATTGACTGGTATTTTGGCGATTTTGATTGCAAAACTGCCGACTCAGTTGAAGCGAGAAACAAAATGGCGGCCGTCTCAACGGTTCAAGCATTTTGCGGGAAAACATTCCAACCGGAAATATTTTCCGGGCGAACGTGCCGAAATGTTGGCCTCTCACGTGACTGCTCTCGGCCTATCGTATTCACGGAAACTTACCTGAGGTACGATATACCGAAATGTCACCCCGAGAAAACATTGTTGACCGCCGCGCTTAAGCATGGCGCGCACGAGCGATTTTTTGAGCGATTTTCTAGGCGACTAACCTTGCGACTACAGGAGCGACTGAACATATTTTTAGTTTTTTTAGTTTTTTTTACTCGTTTGCGACAAATGCTTCACTGGGAAATCAGTGATGTCGCGGACGACATAACTGATCCACCTCAAAGGTAATTATCGCATGCGACCTAGTAGTCGCATCGGTAGTCGCCCCCATTTTAGTCGCTCGTGTGCGCCATGCTTTAGAGGAACTTTTGGCGACTTCTTTGCAAGTGTAACATAGGTGAGTATTCCTGTTGCTCATCGTTAATGTTCCCCAACAATAGACGCGGCCTAGAATGGTTATTGTTGGGTTAGTTGCCGCTTAATCCGTAAGGAGGGAAACAATAAGAACAAGAAAAGGACATCGGAGCGATGTCAATGGTTTCCGATGAGAAGTTTACTACTCTAGAGCTAGTTATCTGTGACCTTGACCTCTGACCTTGAGAAGTGTTGCGTAACTGGAACAGGGATCCTTGATTAAACCAATAGGGGATGGTTAATGCAGGCTTCTAATTAGTTTTCCCCTGAAATTCTGAGTAGATTTGCACTTTAGAACTGTTTGACCTTGACCTTGACCTCTGACCTTCAAGGTCATTGTGTAATCTGAAAGCTCATCATTGATAACCTAGGTGTAGGTGAAGGTTTTAGGCTTCGACCATCACCAGGTCCTGTCTCATGTTATTTGTGATGGTTGGCTGTGACCTTGACCTCTGACCTTGAGAAGTATTGCATAACTGG
>NMRB01001956.1:54202-73057 GCA_002633025.1 Notospermus geniculatus | reverse complement strand
TTGTTCACGAAGTGACGTTATTTTCGTGCCACATCATTTCTTGTCACACGGGTTTATTCACTTAATATAGCACCAATTGGCACGAAATTTCACTAATAAGTGTAATGTAACGCCAAGTTATGTCTCTTATAGTAGAATTTACATATTATTCGCGTTTTTTCGAGAAATCGACACTTTTGTTTGGGGCATAATCGCCGATGTATGGACGAATGTATACATCATCATGAAACGGCATTTTTGTGTACAAAATAACGAGAGCATGCAAAAAAATCAGAAGAATATATCACCTTTACACAACGATGTGTATCAAGATCTCCTCCCCTATTTATTTTGAACCGTATGTAATCCTTCATCAGCGAGAAATGAGCAGAAAAGTCCAGAATTGCCCCGTAGCAGACGAGTCAGGTCGCCATTTTGTTTGATCCACGCATAACCGACGTGTATGGAGAGACGATGTGTGTACGCACATATAGTGCACGAATATTCAGGTAGCCTTCTTGGGACTAAAATAAAGGGATGCCTTTGTGGATGAGTTGATAATTGGGGTCAGTGTTGATGGTGAATATAGGCCATCGCCGCATTTGGGTTATCAGTATTGTCCAGTTGGTTCAGTGTTACGGCTATGGTTGTCTATGGCCATGGGTTCGAGCCCGGGGGATGGAAGAAATTGTTTTCTCCATTTCTTTTCTTTTATTTACAAAGATTTTCTCTGTTTGGATGTAAGGACTTGTGCTGCTATCGATTTTCTTTCCGGTCCCAAACCAAACATCTATTCCCCCAGCAACTAACGGCAGTCTCATGATCTGAACGTCACTTCGTGAACCCGGTCGCCACCAGGCTTGTTCTTTCTGCAATTGAACCATTTCAATCGTTCAAAGTCACCCCAGTTGACGGTACACATTTTTTAAAGATTTTTCTGCAGTGTGTGTTAATAACTATAGAGGGTGTTAGCAAAAATCAAGTGGAATATTTTCCACAGGGTGAATCAATATTAACAACCCCGATCTGCCAGTGGAGTATGCCCTAAATATCACTTCAAATGGTGCATTTGAAATAGTAGGCATTCAATGGCCCAAAATTTTCAGGTTTTTACCCAGCGATCTACCATGCCAGGCGCGGATCCAGAGGGGGGCCGAGGGGGCCGCGGCCCCCCCTATTTTTGGAAGACCAACAAAACATGGGTCAATAACTCCGAAAAAATGAGCAAATAGATGAGGAAATCATGCCCCCAGATGCTTGGAAATCGTATCNACCTTCCTTTCCAGATGTGAGCTGCAAAAGCGATTCATGTGAGATGTGGCACGCCTACTACAAAAGTAGATACGCGGCGTATCGCACCGCGTCGTCGACTGGCAAAAAATCGACGAAGAAGGCGTCAGGCTAACTGTACACTATAATAGAGGACCTTACGTAAGATCCTGACACTGTCGTCATATGATATGTTTATCATCCTGTAAAAATGCCCTCTGGACTTGGTCGACACCTGCTGGCCAGTTGACGGTCTCGGGCAGAGGGCCTGAATACTGTATCGACACAAATCACACCATTTTGTTATAGGCCTACCCAAGTTGACGAATTTTTACTCGATCTGTACATATCCGACATTCTTCACTCTCAGTCTCGTTTTGGACTCACCCCACGCACTTCATTACGTCACGGCATTGTTGAAATCACGTGACATTGATTTCAATGCGAGAACATTTGAAAACGAGGCCGAGAGTAGAAACCCGAATGTGCGCAAGAAATGTGAACTTTTGACTAACAACTAAAAACTCAGCTGTTGTATTCGCAATCTGTAACGTGAGGGTCGCTTACCATATGACATCTTTGCCAGGACCTCAAAGTAGGATGTAATTTACATCATCTATGGTCCATCAATGTCACAAAATAAAAAAGATGATAATATGCATTCATATTGTCCTACGTGTATTTGGTTTTTAAATCTCGATTTGAGCTCCTCACTTGGTTGTAAGGTTCTGTTAGTTTGTCATTTCCCCGGCTATTTCCAACAAAGGTTCGTCTCGGATTCTGATAGGAATTCATCACAATCGTTACCATGGTACCAAGGGTGTGAAGAACTCGGAACATCATTCATGGACTCTGTTCACTCAGGATTACAGCCAGGAATATACGTTCACCTTTTCATATATCTCACACTCACTAGGGGCCTACTGATAGCCAACTTAGTCATGAATTGTTGATGTTACGATTCAACTGCAAATCTTTAATCACGTTGCCTCAGTGTTACATCAACAAAATGCCTCCAATTTTCACGAACGAACAGGCGTCACACACGGAAAAAATGTCGAACATTCGTCTCACGTCATTCCGGATGATTCTCATGACGTCATACGCGCCCATTCATAAAATACAATCGCCCCGGGCATCCCTGGTAACTGCTTTGGCAATTTTGTCAATGTTGATTACAACTTCCCACTGTATTCCGATCCATTGGTATCTTTTTAACTGCCGCGTGACGTCACGTTGATGAAAGCAGGAATCGATTTCTTGAAAACCGTTTGAAACTATAGGAGAATCTGGTATTGCGAGCGTGGGTGACGATGTCGGTTTCATTCATAACTATCTCATTGTCTTTATTTATCGTTTTTCATTCATTAATCTTTTGCGTAGATCAGCTGTGGACGTTCATCATGTGACGGTTCGATACCGAATGCTTGTCACGCCCTTCTAATTACGATACCGATGAGGTAAATGCAGAAAAAAATGATTTGGCTGGTCAATTTCACCATACTGAAACAAAGGATATAAGAAGAATCGTGGAAAGTGTGACTGGCTACCCTCGCCTAATCCCTATAGCTGCTCAATGACCCCAATATGCTTAACACAACTTGACCAGGGGTGCAGCTAGCTTTTGTGGGTGTAGGAATTGGGCTCTCGCGTGCAAGGGAACTGTGTTTTTTGCCATTATTTCCGCCAAAATCTGTATAAAAATACTCTTTTCGGTGACGTCTGGGCGGCCCCGTAGCTCTATACTGGAACAGGGTGCAAACGCCCCGTGATGTCACTGAAAAATAATGTGTTTTTCATGGAAAATTTGGCCGGAAATGGCAAAAAGATCGCAAGATGTCAAAAAAAGGTCTTTCCAACGTAAACAGTTAGCTCGACCCTGTGGTTGGTTTAGTATGTTGACCTGCATGTCATTGGTCGACTTATAGCACAATCTTCCTACAGAGTTTTTCAGATGGGTTCAGCCTGAATATTGCTGGTTGACGTCTTTAGACACGAAAATACGGTATATATTCTAGATACCTGTGTAGCACGACGTACAACTGTAAGACTGATCTCTGGTGAAGTACACACGATGGTCATACCTCCACCATGTGCATTATCTATGCACAATACGAACGGCATTCCTTCTTACACTTCTGGGATTCTGACTTGAAAGTGCCTGAAGAAGACCCCGGTGTGAAACGAAAGAACGTCGTAGGAAAAACTGTCCTGGGAACAAAAAATGATCCTATTGATACAATCTAATCTCTGGCGATTGGTTTTCTATACCCATGCAACTTAATCCGTCATTCAACAAGAGAAGTGGACACTTTTTACTGGGGGACACTTCTTACTGCTACATCTGTGTGGGGTCGAAAATTTGCGAATATCGGAGACGACTTGGACAAAATAGTTTCACACTGTGTATACCTTCTTACAATGCATAGGACCAGTCTACAAGTCAACGAAACTTGCCTTTTCTTAAGGAGAAAGGAAAGCCAAAGAGCATTATATAATGCAGGCGAAGGGAGTGGGTAGAATAGCGTATGGTAACCTTTGGAGGTTGGTAAGGCAAGACTCTCATCAAATGAAACCTTCTGGAATTTCAACCTATGACATTTATAGCTACATATACATGTATATGTCAAACAGCCTTCCTCAGCCCGTTCATTCCGACGGGCTTGACAAAGATTAGTAGACACCCGATAAAGAATATTACATTTACAGAGGATCTCTTCTCTTCCAGTCTCTAATCTGCGACAGAGGACAACGACGGGCATCTTTTTATACCTTCAGGTATCAACTATCTTGAAACCTTCTCATATTTAGGAGTATGCATTACTGAGCCTGCTCATGTTACTTTTAATACGAGATCAGATCGCAGTAATGCTATTTACCAAAGCGAGAGCGCCTTGTTGAGCTAGGATCCGGATGCACTGAACCCTGAACCGGGGGTGTTAGCAACTGAAGAGACATTCTCGCATTACTGAGTCCCCTTCAGGGGAAACTTACAAGCGCAGATTCCTCTGAAGCTACAGGGGGAGAGAAGCGCATCCATTCTGAGTTCTGACTTGAGTTCGACAGACGTGATCAACCCCGAGGCCTGCAGACAGTGAAAAAGCTGTAGCACAGAACGTTACAAAATCTCTCCAGTGGTGAGATTTTGTAACATTATTTTTAGCAATGAGAGATTTTGTAACGTTACAAAATCTCTCCACTGGAGAGATTTTGTAACGTTACAAAATCTCTCCAGTGGTGAGATTTTGTAAAGTGACAAAATTTTGTAAAGTTACAAAATCTCTCCAGTGGTGAGATTTTGTAACATTATTTTTAGCAATGAGAGATTTTGTAACGTTACAAAATCTCACCACTGGAGAGATTTTGTAACGTTACAAAATCTCTCCAGTGGTGATATTTTGTAACGTTACAAAATCTCTCCAGTGGTGAGATTTTGTAACGTTACAAAATCTCTCCAGTGGTGAGAATCTCTCAAGTGGTTACAAAATCCCCACTGGAGAGATTTTGTAACGTTACAAAATCTTACCACTGGAGAGATTTTGTAACGTTACAAAATCTCACCACTGGAGAGATTTTGTAACGTTACAATAAATCTCTCCAGTGATGAGATTTTGTAACATTATTTTTCAGCAATGAGAGATTTTGTAACGTTACAAAATCTCTCCAGTGGTGAGATTTTGTAACATTACTTTTAGCAATGAGAGACTCTCTAGTGGTGAGATTTTGTAACATTATTTTTCAGCAATGAGAGATTTTGTAACGTTATAAAATCTCACCACTGTAGAGATTTTGTAAATTTGTATGTGTGCAGCCAAGCTTGGTGTGACTTGGGGACTGAATAACACTATTTCGCTGAGAGAGAGTAACATCTTTCCTCTGACAAAAATGGGCATGGAATCGAGCACGTGGCCTCTCGGTGAACGAGGCTGGTGTGTCCCTGCGCCACACGGGGGCGAGAGTGTCCTTTCTACCTCTGGTTATGTGACACTAACCTAGCCTCGAATGGTATGACGATGGTCACGCAACGCACAGGTATGTAAGTTATCATAATTGACACATCACTCGAGGCCAAGTGTCGCCAAAGTCTATGACCCCAGGGGCTACTGGTATTCGATAAGATCTAAACGCCTCCGCCTGTGGCGAACAAGGCTTCTCCACTGAAGCTCTATTTGAATAAACCTGAGACGGAGAACCATAAACCTATGTTCTATCTCTGAGAATCGTGTATGTAATTTAATTCCTCTTCTATCAAGAGACTATTTCCTTCTTCCTATTACAGTAAGCACTGTATGAAAAGAAAACGTGGCTATGAAAAATATTCAAGGAAATATGCCGGAAAATTAGGTGGGCATTTACTTTTGATTAAGGGTATACTATCCGTCCAGTCACAACAGCAAATAGGCCTATATGACGTATCGCACGCC
Organism: Notospermus geniculatus; assembly: GCA_002633025.1. Taxonomy (NCBI): domain Eukaryota; kingdom Metazoa; phylum Nemertea; class Pilidiophora; order Heteronemertea; family Lineidae; genus Notospermus; species Notospermus geniculatus. The sequence continues at coordinate 67,385 of NMRB01001956.1, read as the reverse complement.
GGAGTGGACACAATTCATATTTAATGTCCACATTAATTCCGATTTTATATCAACATTAAATCAAGAATTTATATCCACACTAAATCAACCAATCGCAGCTGAGTTTTTAATGTGGATATAAAATCGCACTACAATATTTAATGTCCATATAAATTCGTATTTTATGTCCCAATTAAATCGCGAATTAATATCCACATAAAATCGACCAATCACCGATAAGGACTTTTGGACGGATGTGAGTGTTCTCGATCGCTTCCGTCCACAATTCCTTTGCGGATTTTTGAACGGAAGCGATGGAATTGTGGACGGAAGCGATCGAGAACACTCACATCCGTCCAAAAGTCCTTATCCGTGATTGGTCGATTTTATGTGGATTTAATGGGGACATAAAATACGAATTTATATGGACATTAAATAAAGTAGTGCGATTTTATATCCACATTAAAAACCCAGCGGCGATTGGTTGATTACGTGTGGACATAAATTCGTGATTTAATATGGACATAAAATCGGAATTAATGTGGACATTAAATATGAATTGTGTCCACTCCAGCCTGCGATAGACGAATGCCGCGCGAAATGAGGTCATCTAAGGTATGGCCCTTTACAATTCATTATATAATCGTCTCAACAAAGGCAGTACGGTCGGCAATACATGCTTAATCACCTGTTGAATTTGACTAGCTAAACAGACGTCCTTGCATTGTTCGAAATTCCGATAAACACCAGTGTTTTGGTAGACTTGTCTAACAGTTGTCTTACAAATGTTTAAGCTTAAACAAGTCCAAGTTAGACAGGCGAAAAACACCTTTTATAAGTTCGGGCCTATATGTCCAAAGGGGTGAGCACATGGTCCATGGACCATTTCACTCTAGTTCGCGGGGATTCGCCCGCCTTAGTCGCCACAGTGTGACCTGGGCTTTAGGTTATCATGTGTAAAAGGGCATGGGCTGTTAAGGACTTCCGCGATCATTGGTGGGTATGGAGACCAATGGTACTGGTGCATGTGTGTTGAGTTATGATTTAATGGAAATAATGGTTTAGAAAGACGTCTTAATAGAAATAATTAGCGAAGTTTTGCAAGCACCCGGTTAGGCCAAACGACAACGTTTATTGGTTCACGTGGGCTATAGTCCCTTTAAGTGACCATTATATTGGGTCCAAAATGAGCTTTCGACGCAAGTTTCGGCACTAAATCATTATCGGCTTTCAAAACATTCAGCTGGTATATGTTACTTTTTATGTCTAGTAGTGTCCGGGCTAATAATAAAACCAATTAGTTTGCGATTAATATGTTTTTTCGGGCATTTTGTGGTTTTCTACCGATTTCATAATTAAGAAATGAATCCGATTGGTTAAAATCCATGCGGGGTTTACATAGGCCCCCATTACCGAAGGAGTCCGAAAGTGCGACAGAGGCTGATGAGCACGTGTTCAATCTCGGGCTAATGGGCGGACGAGCAAATGCCTATATGATGGTTCGTGTAATTAGTTTGATCTCGATGTGGCGCCGAGGTTGAGAAGCACGTGGATTTGTATTTAGAAGTGGATTTATATTTAGAAGTGGTTTGAGGTCAGTCTCTATCTTTAGCCATGATGGTGCAAGATGGGGTGTTCATGAGGGTTTTCATTTGTTTATTACGACGAGCCGTGGATTATCACTCACCCTTTTTGTGCGAGTACTGGGTTGGGCTTGTTTTGTTTGATCATGATGGAGAGGGAGGGTTGAGTTGTTTACTTTTTTCAGTCAGTGTTGGCCTGAATTGAATGCACTTTGCGCAGGCTATGATAACTTCTGTTCATTGGACTGTTTAGAGTATCAGATTGAGCACTTCGTGCTCTTGTATCGAAGGAATTTGTGCGAACATTCTTTATTTCAAACTCTTTCCACGTGAACCATTTACGCCGCCAGGCTTGTCTATTGTTTGGGTACACCCACACAATAGATAAACGTCGTCGTAGGGCCTAACCGGGCGGTTACGAAACCTCACTAATGTTACAAGCCTGGCGGCGACTGGGTTCACAAGGTGACTTCAGGGGTGGCACTCGGCCTTATTTCCCCCAGCGTGATGTATTGGTGGTATACAGGGCGAGTCAAAAAAATATTCCTTCAACTTTCTTGGCCTGCCATGCAAAGTTTATGACAGGTACTGGTACGTAAATGGTGCCGTCCTTTTCCTGGGGACGTTTACTAAGTCTTGTGTAAAAATCATCCAGGTGTGACAACGCATACGGTCACCAGAGCCGATTGTGCCACGGTCACCAGAAATGCAAGTTCCACAATGTCGAAGCACAAAGGTGCATTGACCTAAATGGAGGACAGGCGGAAGGTCGTGCGGGGATTAATGGTGATTAAATAAGTTGAACATCTCAGCTTCTATAAAAGTATCCATTTGTTAGTCATTTGACTTATGCAAACTTGGAGTCGTCGGAAAGACCTACATTGTGCAACCTTTTTTGACTCACCCTGTACAATACATTGGCATTGCACACACAACCAGTTGCACAGCAACCAGTGATTACGTGACGCGAAGCATAATTAGCACTTATTTTGTTATTTTATTTTGCTTCTTTAGTTATTTTAGGTTTGTCACTAAATCTGCACGCCTCTTTATGTAATATATATGAGGTACATATCCCCTAGACAGATCCTCAACTATTTTTTCTCCTTCCCTTCTTTATCCTATCCCTTTTTAGCTTGCCTCTGTGGAGGTGAGCTTCTCTCATGGTGTGTCGTCCGTCGTCGTCCGGCGTCGTTAACAGGGGTGGCACGATTCTAAACCGCTTGGGTTACAAACTTGAAACTTGGTGTACAGGTACCTTATGGTAAAAACTATCTCTGGACCAAAACTTAGCGCTGCTGCTTGTACACTCTGGCAAGTAGGAGGCGCTTTGTAAAAACCTTCTTTCGGCCGTATCTCCTGAACGCAGTTAGCTAGAACAACGAAACTTTTATGGTGAGACTGGTGAGACTCCATCACATAAACCCGGGTTTTTGATTTGACCTACTTTTCAAGGTCACAGAAGTCAAAGTTCAAAATTCACTGTTTGGTGGCACATTTCATTGCTATTTGACATAGAGTGTTGTGATTTCGTGTGAAGATATATCTAGGCACCCTGCGCGAATGCACCAAATTTCAACCCGATCGGAGTTCAAATTTGGCCGCCAGGAAGCCATCTTGAAAAATGGACATTGACCCACATTTTATAAATAGGAGTAGGTAGGATGTTTTAAGGTTGTCAAAATATATATCTAGGTACCATATAAATATATGGTAAATTTCAGTCAGATTCGACGTCAAATATGGCCGCCAGGGAGCCATCTTGAAAAATGGACTTCGACCCACACCTCATAAATAGTGGGAGCTAGGATGCTTTAATCGTGCCTAAATATGTGTCTTGGTACCGTCCACTTATATGCCAAATTTCGGTTCAATTGAACTTCAACATGGCTGCCAGGCTGCCATCTTGAAAAATTGACTTTGGCCATACCTCATCGGTAGTAAATGTAGTAAATCCGGCACTCACCGGGGCACATTGGAATATCGCAGTATTCGGTATCAATATCATTTTCCGTAACATAACACCACGGCTGTCTCCCATTTTTAGGATTTCTGCAGTATCCACGTTCGCTGTTCTCAGCCGCAACACCATCGGGAGGCTCGAATGCATGGCCATGACGGACCTTTGACCACGGGACACACGCTGTTCCTTTTCTAGTCCTATTCTTCGTCCCCCTGTATTCGGTTCCTTTGGCAGTCATCCGGCACTCAGCGGGGCACAATGGAATATCGCAGTATTTCCAATCAGCATTTTCCGTAACATAACACCACGGCTCTCTCTCATCATCCGGATTTCTGCAGTACCCTCGTTCGCTGTTCTCAGCCGCAGCACCATCGGGAAGCTTTTGGTAATGACGGACCTTTGACCACGGGACACACGCTAGTCCTTCTCTAGACCGGCTCTTCGTCCCCCTGTATTCGGTTCCTTTGGTAGTCATTCGGCACTCTCTGGCAGCTGTAAAAGAGCCAGAAATGGATTCACCGTTGTTCTCATAGTTAAGGAGCGTTTGAAACCTTTTCATTGAACCCTAAAGCCCGTGTCACACTGTGGCGATATAGGCGGGCGAATCCCCGCGAATGAAATGGTCCATGGCCCGTGTAGGCCCCTACATGCCTCTCTCTGTCATTACACTATCAGTGTGGCTATTCAAATCTTGGGATACGCTGGGGAAGAAGTTCCGCTACGTCACACTCGAGCAGACGACAAGTTGCATTTTGTTATGTAGGCCCTGTTTGCAAGGACAGTGACCTCATATTGATATGGCCCGAACTTATTTATAATGCAAAGAGAAGAAAAGCACAAAAATTGACACACAATATATGATAAATAAAAAGGCAATTTCCAGAGTGTTTGCGAATTTTCGACCCCAACCGGGGTCTTCTTCAGGCTGGAACTTTACAATCCGAAACTCTAGAACAGACTGAGCTGAAACCCAAATGTAGATTAGAAGTATCCCATCCAAACAGGACGTGACAGCAATTAAGGAAAGAAAAGAGTACAAGCCCCAAAAGGNGGGGGGGAAGGACCCCATCTGGGGCCCCATGCCAAAACTTATAATGGAACTTATAATGCCCGAACTTATAATGGATGTCTATAACTTAGACAAGTCTAACTCGCCAAGACAAGTCTAAATCAGTCGTCTAGCTTAAACTGCGATTACAGAAGGATGTCTAGCTTACACGTGTCTAAACCTGCCGTCCAAAGATAGACAACGGTGTCTAAACAACAAAGGAATCGCAAAACATGCCAGGGGGCAGGGGGCTTGTTTTGCAGTTGTCTAAGCTTGTGATTCATTCATAATTTCAAGTTCTGTTGTCTTAAAGGGGAACTGACCACTTTGCCAGCCAAACTGGGCTACCTACACCTCAAAATGCCTTTTGATATCACTTCAGGACTCACAACAGTTTGATTTGAAAATCTCCACCCATTACCGAAATAAACACCAAAATGTAATTTCCGAATTCAAATTTCCCGCTCAATTAGTGATGTCATTCAGAGAACCATTACAATATAGTGACCATTGCAAAATGTGCTATACCTGTATCTAAGACAGCTGGACAGAATATATTTCTATGTCAACCACATTGCCGTGATAGAAAATCAATTAGTTAGCCATGTGGGGATCTTTACACATGAAATTCAGGTGAAAATTCAGAAATAATTGAAAATACCATATTTACAGATTTCGATATCTTAGTCAATCTCGACAGTTTGTTGAATATAATACCCTTCCTGAGACAGTTAGGCCCGAACTTATAAAAGGTGTTTTTCGCCTGTCTAACTTGGACTGGTTTAAGCCTAAACATTTGTAAGACAACTGTTAGACAAGTCTACCAAAACACTGGTGTTTATCGGAATTTCGAACAACGCAAGGACGTCGGTCTAGCTAGTCAAGTCCAACAGGTGATTAAACATGTATCGCTGACCACACTGCCTTTGTTGAGACGATTATATAATGAATTGTAAAGGGGCATACCTTAGATGACCTCATTTGCGCGGCATTCGTCATAATAGGCCTATTTGCTGTTCTGACTGGATGGATAGTACATCCTTAGTCAAAAGTAAATGCCCACCTAATTTTTCGGCATATTTCCTTGAATATTTTTCACAGCCACGTTTTCTTTTCATACAGATAATATAGGGCCACTAGGACACCTTTTAAAACTATAAAACTTGAAATTATGAATGAATCACAAGCTTAGACAACTGCAAAACAAGCCCCCTGGCATGTTTTGCGATTCCTTTGTTATTTGGACACCGTTGTCTATCTTTGGACGGCAGTTTTGGACAAGTCTGAGCTAGACATCCTTCTGTAATCGCAGTTTAAGTTAGACGACTGATTTAGACTTGTCTTGGCGAGTTAGACTTCTCTAAGAGATAGACATCCTTTATAAGTTCGGGCCTTAGTGTTTACTTTGGACTTTTCCTACTAAATCAACACTTCCAGGATAAAGATTTGGTACATTTTACAATGGATGACTATAGAAATGGTTCTAGGTATGACATCACTAATTGTGAGCGGGAAATTTGAATTCTGAGAAATACATTTTTGTGTGTAGTTTGAAAATGAGCTGAGATTTTTTCACCAAATTTTTGCCAGTCATAGAGAGGTGTCAAACCCATTTGGAACAGCAAAAATAGTCATTATATTTGAAGGGGTCCGTTCCTCTTTAAAGGTGCTCTAGTTCGAATTGTAAACATTATGGTTTGTTTATTTACATGGTTGATTATAATAATTATTTTTCCTCGCACAGTCGGCAGCACAATGTATACCAAAACATTAGTGTTATCTATTTTTATATCTATCTTGATAAATATTATTGTACCTGAAATATATTTATGATTTTACGCTCAAAAACAAACAAAAAATTGTGAAAGATGAGATTTATTTCGATTTTATCTGATTTGTTAGTACCAGAAGTTGACAATAAGTGGCACACCGTAATGTTTACAATTCGAACTAGAGCACCTTTAAAAGGTGTCCTAGTGGCCTTAGATTATCTGTATGAAAAGAAAACGTGGCTATGAAAAATATTTAAGGAAATATGCCGGAAAATAAGGTGGGCATTTACTTTTGATTAAGGGTGTACTATCCATCCAGTCACAACAGCAAATAGGCCTATATGACGAATGCCGCGCGAAATGAGGTCATCTAAGGTAGGCCCTTTACAATTCATTATATAACCGTCTCAACAAAGGCAGTACGGTCGGCAATACATGCTTAATCACCTGTTGGACTTGACTAGTTAGACTAGTTAGACCGACGTCCTTGCATTGTTCGATATTCCGATAAACACCAGTGTTTTGGTAGACTTGTCTAACAGTTGTCTTACAAATGTTTAGGCTTAAACAAGTCCAAGTTAGACAGGCGAAAAACACCTTTTATAAGTTCGGGCCTATATCAGTGTAGCTATTCAAATCTTGGGATACGCTGGGGAAGAAGTTCCGCTACCTCACACTCGAGCAGACAACAAGTTGCATTTTGTTATGTAGGCCCTGTTTGCAAGGACAGTGACCTCATATTGATAAACCATAACGTTAATCGTTCCAATAAGGTACATAATTTACATGCATTGGTTTGAAGAGAGTCGCCATTCATGCATGGTGGGAGGAATTCAGCTGCCGAGGTTTTTTGGCCACAGTTCCATTTCTGTGGATTTCCTTCGCGGTTGTACCGTCAAATAGATGAAAATAACAAAAGTCATAACTTATTCAGGCACATTTATGAAAAAGCATGCATTCTGTACCGAGAAAAATGGAAATCCCAGATACAGAATAGCACAAAATTGACACACAAAATGATAATAAGCAAGAAGTCAATCTCCCGAATTCACGAATTTTCGACCCCAAACGGGGTCTTTTTCAAGTGGAACTTTACAATCTGAAACTCTAGAAAAGACTGAGCTGAAACCCGAATGTAGAACTAACACCTGTGTAGACAGGATGAGTGAGCAATTAAGGAAAGAATAGTGTCCAAGCACCACGGATGGTTGCTGGACCTAATTAAGAGAGTGGATGTAATTAAGGAAAGAAAAGTGTCCAAGCCCCACGGATGGTTGCTGGACCTAATAAAGAGAGTGGATGAATTAAGGAGAAACTGATTTAGCTGAAAGAAAAGGGTTTAATAAATATGACATGTGTAATACATAACAAGCACAAAGCAAAAAGATGCACGAAGGGTAAGACAAAGTAAAAGAATATAAAGGAAGTCAACTTCCAGATTTGTAGGAAAAAACCAGAATGGATAATGCAAATCACTGAGCAATGAGAAGAATAGGGCGAGGAGGAATAGAGCAAGGGGGATATGGAAAAACAACGCCTAGACCAGACGGGGAGCCACGTGCCCTCCACAACTGTATGTGTGAGTAATCAGTCCATTCGATAGGGTATGAAAACCCAAGGGTAGAACTTGTTTCTGTTGCTCTAGGTGTTAAAGGAGCTGAGTTACGGCATCAGATAAAAGCGTGACGGACAAAATATCAAGTCTGATATGTTGATTACATCATGATGGAGGCATCTGATGTTGAAAATGATTAGCTCATTGGATTGCCCATGTTGACAAACCTAGGGGTAGGATGTGTTACCAGAGCTGTAGCTGTTGAAGGAGATAAGATATGAAGGTGTGACAGACGGACACACAGACACACACACACATACACACACAGATACACACACAGATACACAGACACCTTGACCAAAAACAATATGGTTCCCGATCTTAGTGATCGGGAACCATAATAATCTGGATTTACCGTGTTGATGCCATGCTGAAGGAATCCGTCCCTCATCCACGGCTAACCATTGCAAAATGGCAAAATGCATGTGAACATGGGGTTATGCGTATATTTTGTGTGAAATAGACACGAATATGCAATAATCACGCGACAAAGGCAATCATAATGAAAGGGGCATAACTCGACATTGTTATGTGACGTTATCAAAGTTCATAACATTTGAAACTGAAGGAGTACGCGACGATTTTCAGATGCATCGTCTGCTCGAGTGTGACGTGGCGGAAGTTCTTCCCCAGCGTATCCCAAGATTTGAATAGCCACACTGTATATGTCCAAAGGGTTCAGCACATGATCCATGGACCATTTCACTCTAGTTCGTGGGGATTCGCCCGCCTTAGTCGCCACAGTGTGACCTGGGCTTTAGGTTATCATGTGTAAAAGGGCATGGGCTGTTAAGGATTTCCGCGATCATTGGTGGGTATGGAGACCAATGGTATGTGTGGTTAGTTATGATTTAATGGAAATAATGGTTTAGAAAAGTCGTCTTCATAGAAATAATTAGCGAGGTTTCGCAAGCACCCGGTTAGGCCAAACGACAACGTTTATCTATTGTTTGGGTACACCCACACAATAGATAAACGTCATCGTAGGGCCTAACCGGGCGCTCGCGAAACCTCACTAATGTTACAAGCCTGTGTCTTGGTACCGTCTACTTATATGCCAAATTTCGGTTCAACTGAACTTCAACATGGCTGCCAGGCTGCCATCTTGAAAAATTGACTTTGGCCATATCTCATCGGTAGTAAATGTAGTAAATCCGGCACTCACCATGGCACATTGGAATATCGCAGTATTTGCCATGAGTACCATTTTCCGTAATATAACACCACGGCTGTTCAAAATGATTCGGATTTCTACAGTATCCACGTTCGCTGTTCTCAGCCGCAGCACCATCGGGAGGCTTGAATGCATGGGCAGGGACCTTTGACCACGGGACACACGCTGTTCCGTTTCTAGCCCTACTTTTCGTCCCCCTGTATTCGGTTCCTTTGACAGTCATCCGGCACTCTCTGGCAGCTGTAAAAGAGCCAGAAATGGATTCACCGTTGTTCTCATACTTAAGGAGCGTTTGAAGCCTTTTCATTGAACCCTAAAGCCCGTGTCACACTGTGGTGATTTAGGCGGGCGAATCCCCGCGAATGAAATGGTCCATGGCCCATGTAGGGCCCTACATACCTCTCTCTGTCATTACACTATCAGAGTGGCTATTCAAATCTTGGGATACGCTGGGGAAGAAGTTCCGCTACGTCACACTCGAGCAGACGACAAGTTGCATTTTGTTATGTAGGCCCAGTTTGCAAGGACAGTGACCTCATATTGATATGGCCCGAACTTATAAAGGATGTCTATATCTTAGACAAGTCTAACTCGCCAAGACAAGTCTAAATCAGTCGTCTAGCTTAAACTGCGGTTACAGAAGGATGTCTAGCTTAGACGTGTCTAAACCTGCCGTACAAAGATAGACAACGGTGTCTAAACAACAAAAGAATCGCAAAACTTGTCAGGGGTCAGGGTGCTTGTTTTGCAGTTGTCTAAGCTTGTGATTCATTCATAATTTCAAGTTCTGTTGTCTTAAAAGGTGTCCTAGTGGCCCCAGATTATCTGTATGAAAAGAAAACGTGGCTATGAAAAATATTCAAGGAAATATGCCGGAAAATTAGATGGGCATTTACTTTTGATTTAGGGTGTACTATCCATCCAGTCACAACAGCAAATAGGCCTGTATGACGAATGCCGCGCAAAATGAGGTCATCTAAGGTAGGCCCTATGGCCCTTTACAATTCATTATATAATCGTCTCAACAAAGGCAGTACGGTCGGCAATATATGCTTAAAGCTGAACTGCATGAACAAAAACTGGAGACCCGAGCACTAAAAAAAGACCACCACGCCACGGTGGTGGTCAAGAGAAATGCAAACGACCATAAGGCACTTTCAAAACACCTCCGAAACATGANGTCGGAGCCCATGGAACCAGGTTAGACAATGGATAAAGGGAAGGAGATTTCTTGAAAATGTGGTTGTGTTTCGGGGTGATTTTCAACCCCTCGGACATGCGTGCATAAACCCACGCTTCGCATGTGGATTCTTCTTTATAACAACCCGAATGACCTAAGCAGAAGTTTCAAAATACTATTCCAAGAAAGTGTACGCACTTTGAAACACGCCTGTTTTCGAAAACACAAGGTTACCTTTCGATCGATAACTCGGCCAAAACTGAACCGATTTCGATGAAATTTTCGGCAACTTTCGTAGAGAAACATCCATCAACATGTAAACATCACGCCATCTTCAAATATCTGACTATTCGTCCGTAATTAGTGATTGTTTTATAGCGTCTGCTACGCCTACGTCACTGCCTCTCTTTCGTTCAGTGATTTAGCAGTTAGTACCGCCAAATACCGCGGCTGACACGTCGTGGCGCTGTTCATACCTTTGCGGGTCGACTGAGTCAATGTTGCAACTGAAGACACGGGTCAATCTCAAAAGCCAATACTTCAAGTGCATAGATGGGGCACCTTTACCAAAGCGGTTAGGGTAACTGCGTGGGTACTTCGATTTATTACAAACCTGACATCTGAACGCCGGCAAAGTGGTGATCTTAGTTACAGAGAGTTAACTTCAGCAAAGGAAAGACTCTTTGGCTATGTTCAGAATTCAGCATATGGTACAGAAATCGAGCTGTTGAAAAGTGGCAAAGTTGTTCCTAAGTCATCGCCTTTACACAAGCTATATCCCTTCATTGGTAAAAACAACTTGTTGAGAATCAAAGGCAGACTTCAGATGTCGGATTTGTCATACGACGAGAAACACCCCATAATAATACCCAAGGGTCATTTGGCAAAGTTACTGGTCATGTTTCAGCATAAGATGTTGAAACATGCGGGGGTGGAGACATTGGTATCAACACTCCGAGATGGGTACTGGATTGTCGGTTTACGGAAGATAGCCAAGAATGTGAAACACGAATGCGTACCATGTCAAAAGGTGGATGCTTCAGCTTGTAATCAGCCTGTAGCGCCACTACCAGACATTCGCGTGACTCAAGCGCCTCCCTTTGCGATCACAGGACTGGACTACGCCGGACCTCTCTTTTGCAGCGACATACCAAGACGTAAACTGTACATTCTACTGTTTACCTGTGCCGTAATAAGAGGCATACACCTGGAGTTAACTGACTCTATGAACCTCTTAGCTCTTAGAAGGTTCGCAGCAAGGAGAGGTCTGCCGTCTATCCTGTGTTCCGACAACGCGAAAACATTCAAGGGAGCAGAAAAGGTGTTGCTAGAATATTTTGGGCCGAATAGTCCGCAATGGAAGTATATTGCCCCACGGTCACCCTGGTGGGGTGGCTGCTGGGAAAGACTAGTTGGCTCTACAAAATATGCTCTGAAAAAATCCCTTGGGTGTAAGAGTCTGACGAGAGTTGAAATTGTCACAACGTTGCATGAAATAGAGGCCTGCATAAACTCGAGACCTCTAACATTTGTTGGTGACGAAGTCGATGCTCAAGATACCCCTGACCCCGGCTCACTTTCTGCTTGGCAGGTTGCCCGGTTTCCAGGTAAACTTAGCAGACAAAGAGGGAATCTTTGAACAGAGTGTACAACTTGACAAGCAAGCCTTAACTGAGAGAGAGGCCTATAGACTTAGTAGGTTGGATATGTTTTGGTCATCATGGTCCAAGGATTACCTTCGTAATCTGCCTTCTGTTGTGAGCAAGTTGAAAGCGAAGGGTGATCTCAGCATTGGCTCGGTGGTCCTCATCAAAGAGGACAATGTTCCTCGCATGAAGTGGCCAATAGGTCTTGTATCCAGGTTGTTCCCTGGCAAAGATGGAAAGGTCCGCTCCGTCGAGCTTAAGACAGAGCAGGGAAAAGTAGTCCACCCTGTGCAGAAATTGCATGACCTTGAAATGAATGAGAAAACGCCATGTTTTTCCAGGGAAAGTCTTGAGAGCATGACCTCCCAACCTGAAAGTGTCGTTCAGGAGAAAACAAATGTCCGAATTACGCGTGCAGGAAGAGTTTCAAAGCCTGCGCAAAAGTGGAGTTTACAGTTGGTTTATGGACTAGACGTATTAATTCGCTGACTACTACTGAAGCCTTGAATTCGACTAGCCTAACTTAACTCGGATAATGAGGAACCCGCCCTGCGGTTTATCCCGCCAGGTCGGCGCTGCGAGCGATTGTACCGAAACGACGTCATTGACGTTGTTTTCGGTGTTGACGTTGCGTCATGAAAAAAATTCCTGTACATTTTTCTACAGGAAGAATGACACAAATGACGTTGTCCTTATCGCTATCGGATCTCTTAATTTTAAGAAAAAAAGGAATGAGTTTAAAAGAAAATTTCATCTGCTACACGATGATGTAAGTTTTACTGCCATGCGACTAACACAAATGGTTTATTTTCACGCCAGAAATAAATGGAAATAACGTTAGAACAAAGAGATTTCGGTCACACCGCTCGCAGCGCCACGTTGTGACGTTAGTGTGCGGGTTCCTCATTGTTGCATTGTTTGGAATTGAATGGTAGCCTAGAAGGGGTGACGTTTTAGTTTATCCCGTCGGTGATATTAGAGGGATTAATTTATAAGTTTATCCCGCGGAATATACATGTATGTATATTGAAGAGAAAAGTATAAACTCCACTTTTGCGCAGGCTTTGAAACTCTTCCTGCACGCGTAATTCGGACATTTGTTTTCTCCTGAACGACACTTTCAGGTTGGGATGTCATGCTCTCAAGGCTTTCCCTGGACAAACATGGCGGGTTTCGGCACCAAAAATGTCGTCGACGCTTCACAGGGCTGGCTGGGGGGGGGG